>JAGDQP010022456.1:0-30391 GCA_022664845.1 Lepisma saccharinum
TTCGGTTACGCTAGTATGTGTGTGTGTGTGTGTGTGTGTGTGTGTGTGTGTGTGTGTGTGTGTATAAAAATACATGTTTTGTTTTTTAAAGTAATAAAAATATTAACCATTCCAAAGCTTTCAAAAAACTAAAAAATAATATCGCTGGCGGTCTGAGAGACCGGGGCATACGGTTAAGAGTTGGGGGATTATGCATACGGTTTAAGTGTTAAAGAGCGAATCATGAAGGGCTGAAGTCCAAAGTTTCTAGACTGGCCCATATTAAAAATAAAGTTTTTTATCTGATATGTTTGCGGACCATCCCCTTGTACACATTAAACAGAAGAAACGGAGGTGATAAAAGATTTTAAACTTTTTAAATAATCGTCATTGTAGGTAAATCATGCTCGCCAACATTACGGGAACAGTTTTCTCCTGAGTTGTTGTTTTTAGCTTAGAGTGTATCTGTTTGAATAGGTACATCTTCAACATACGGATTTTATACGGAAATCGATATATGATTAGAATTCTGCGGTATCAAATTCGATGATCTGTCTTCACTTTATAATGTGTAAAGATTCTGATTAACTATAGATTTTTATTTATATTAGTTTAGCCAGAACAAGCCAAATTATATGCACAAAATCACCGAATATGCGTCCAAACTACAAAGATAAAATTGAATAATTGCGCCATTTCTTTATTAACCTATATACATATAATACTGATCGTTAACCATAATAATATTATCACGCAAAGTCGTGTAACAATAAAATAAATTCATCTAGTCATAGCTATTCTCAATTTACTCGTATATATCTTAAAGACATTAAAAATGTATTTCTTCGAGCCCACGAAATGTTCCCTACTCAACAAAACTGACTTTGACCTTTTGAGCTGTACCGTTATATTTCTAGCTTACCACAAAATAGTTATTTCATTCAAACTGAGTATTTTTACTTACCAACCAGATACTTTAAACCGGTAAGAATTTATTTCATCTTTCTATTGGCTTGGTGCAAATGAAATATCTGACCCAGGTGCGTTATGTCTAGATGCCAAGAAAAACTACAGTACCTACTTAATCAAATTAGTCGCCGTCTCCAGACAGACACGGTTGCCATGGCTAGGCCAACGACTAGACTCCGTGGCAAAAAAAAATGTCTAAACCCTGCGATGCGAAGAAATTCTCAACTGTATACTACACTGCAGATCATCGGAGAAGGTCCTCTCAGCCGCTGGAAGATGTGACAGTCAATGGAAGAGAGAGCGAAGAATATGACGGGCGAAGAACGGTTTCATACTGCAACTCATGGAGAGTGTGCATCATTCTTTGCGCGACGTGTAGGCAAGGAATGTCATGCAACATGATGACGCCATTTATGTTTGCTGGATGCTTGCGGACAAGTTTACGGTTCATATTATGGAGTATTATATCATTTGATATCACTGTCAAGTATCAGTATCAGTGTAAAATAAAGTATAAATGTCACTGTTTAAGTAACAGTCTTCAGTATCATATCACTGTAAAGATTTGCAGTAATGGTTTCACCTTGCCGAAGATAGACATGATGGATTACTCCCCCATAGACAAACATACCAGCAACAACACGTCCCGTGGGGTGGGAGGTGCTTCAGGACACCGTTCCGGACGTTGATCAAGACATAACCATAGGCCTGAGTGTTTACGGTCGTCATAGAAGATCCATTTTCATTTAAAGAGACAATCCGATGTAGAAAACCTTTCCGTTTACTTCTTATACTCAGAGAATGGCACACTCGAGACTGCGATTTTTGTTTGGCAGATGTCAACTCATGTGGTACCCAAGAGTCTAACAGTTTCGCCTCATCAATCGCACGTAGTCAGCGTCTGACAGTGCTATGGTGTATGGACAAACAAACTATAGTTCGCTTTCTAATTGTATAGAAGCTATGGTAAAATAAAGCCATGCAAAGGGCATGGTGGAGTAGGGCTGTACATTAGATCCACGTTAAATTCCTTCGTACGCGAAGATTTAAACAACGTTAATAATTTGTAATCATGTAAAATGTTATGGATTTAACTCATTGGTTTTTATCGTAACAAGAAAACGGTTATATGTGTTATTTACAGATCTCCCGACAAGAACTCTGAAAATTTCAAAAAATGTGGTAGTATTTTCCAAAAATACTAACTAAAATCAGCACTGAAGGTAAATATTCATATTTGCTGGATACATTAACATTCACCTAATTAATGAACGTGAAAGTGCTGAATACATTAGAATGTTAAATATAAACAGCATTAAAATGTGCATAACTGTCCCGATGCGTATACAAGGTAACACCCGCAGTATTATATACCATATTGGAACAAATATAATAAATATAGATACATAATCAGGGGTAAGAACTACCCGCATTAGCAATCGCTTTGCAATTTACATGTCGCATTAATAAGGGAAAAAAACAGATCCGGTCTGGCAAAATAAATAGCTGTTCGCGAATATTTAAAGATACAACAAAAAATAAAATGAACAAGTTGAGCATTAACATGAGTATATAACTCAACTTGTCCGACAGGTGCCTTAAATATACTTGAAACGACAATAGAAAATTATATACGGAAATGTACGCCAATCAGAAAAGTAATTAGCAAATATGTAGTTAAAATCCATCCTTGGGTGAATATAACGATACTTAATTCTATAAAGGGAAAAGAAGAAACTTCCGGAAAAAAGCACTAAAAATCGATTTAACTTACACCTTCGTGACAAATATAAATAATACCAGAAGTTATTAAAGACAGTTATAGAAAAAGCGAAAAATGGCTACTACATCAATGCCATGTTGTGAATGGAAACTAACACTAAAATAAAACGAAACCTATGAAAAAGGGGATAAATCCTTAGAAATCGGTAGAAAATAGTGACACTAACATTTAAGACGAATGTAGCAAATTCATTACGGATCTACAATATGTCGTGAAGGAATTCAACACATATTTCACGGGTATTCAGGAAGACTTAGAAGCTAATATAAAAATATAACTAATGATGATATAGGACATAGGTTGAAAATGTAGCAAGTCACATTGTTTATTAATCCCGCAGGTGAAATGGAAATTCATAACACCGTAAAAACATTGCCCAACAAAACAAGTGCTGGGTATGACAATATCAGCACTACAATGATTAAAGAAACTTCGACAGCGCTCCTATTCTAACCATATAGTTAATTTAATGTTTCTGACCGGGGTCTTCCCCGATTCACTAAAATACCCAAAACAATACCAGTTTTCAAGGGTGGAAATAACAAAGATAAACCTAATTATCGGCCTGCATCTATACTCCTTATATTGCGTTTGAGGAAGCTATAGGTTCAAGAATAACTAGTTTCATAGATAATCACAGGATTATAAAGCAAGAACAATATGGATTTCAGAAAGACAAATACACACAAACTGCTATCAGTAATATTTTAAATTGCATCCCTGAAGCTCTTGATGAAAGTAAGTAGGTTATAGAGCTGTTCATAGATCTAAAGAAACATTCGACATGGTATGTAACAAGATATTGCTTAAGAAGCTATATTGTTATGGAATACGCGGTATTGCTTACGATCTTTTTAAACGTTTTCTGCAAAATTGAAAGAAATATACTTATGCCAATAAGAGGACTTATACTTATGTCAAACTTAAAAGCAGTAAATTGTGGAATACCACAGGGATCTGTCCTAGGACCGCTACTATTTTTGTTATATAATGATTTGCCGGATATATAAGTGAATCAAATTGCCTGTTATTTGCAGACAACACAATTATATTGAATAAGGGGCCCACACTTGATTTACTGCAAAAGGCAAATAATAAAAACTTGAGAAAATTAGAGCAGTTAATATTCAATAACATTAATAAATTAACAAAATAAATGCCGAATACTACTTATACTTGCTTCATGTCCTGATGATCTTGCTTAATTCCATCTGACATAAAACGATTTTTATAAAATAAATGAAAATAAGTATTTCAAAAGCAACCTGATATTAAGTATTTTTATTTTATTTTCGTACTCAATTGGTAATAAATAATATAGTGTATCCATGAGCAGCTGTTGTAAATCTTCACTCAGCTTATCTAAAGACATCAATTACCCAAGATAAATAAAATTAATTAGAAATGTGTTGAAAGTAACCTAGCAAAATAAATTGTCGTTTCCCTCTGAAAAGTACAATTTTAAATCACTTGAAAATATAATTAGTAATATAATAGTCTAAGAAATTGAACTTTCTAAATATAGAAAATTGTAACAAACTGTTGTAAGGTAAGAAGGAAAATATGAGAGTTCAGAATGGTAGCATTCACAGACTTAACGATTCACTATGTTTTATAAAAATTATGGAATCATGGTGATTTCTCAGGCAGTCAGATTATGTAGCCAGGTATGGTTAAGTCGAAAATTATATTCTATCTTAGTTAGACAGGAAATTATATTCTGCCGTATCGGGATGATTCTATTGAAATGGAATCTAAAATTGCCATCCAAATCACGGTTCTCTTTTCCCAACGGCTTCTCACATAAACCGACTTAAAGAGATCGTTGGGAAGATTGAAGAGCATTTGGGATGACAATCTTAGAAGTATGTGCGCATAATTAGAATTGGTTTCGCCGTGAACAGGATAGAATGCAATGCTGAAATTTTATTACTGCCCGAATGAATTTTTTAAATTCCTAAGCAATAAAGTTAGTTAACCCCTTCCTAAAACAGTATTATTAATCCTTGTGATAGCTTTTTTCAACAGACTGACAAAGTATCACATTATTTTCTCTAAGATTTCAAATAACAACAAAGAAGCATTATTGACAATATATAATAAATCCAATCCTGATCATAGTAAATACTTAAATTACGGTACATAGTAAAAGAAGAAGCACTAGATTCAAAGTTTAATTAGGTCCTCTAATTAAAAAAACTATTTAACAAAACTACACTTTACCAATCAATTTGTATTATAGTGTAGATTCATAACTATAAACATAGTGTTAAAAAGGCGTAATTGAAAAGTGCCTGGTAGACTTTATTTAACCTTGTCATAAACGCAATTCAGTAAACACTTCTAGAAAACAAAAGCTTCGACATAGACAAGATTCACAAAACTGAAAGTAACGTTGAGAACCTAGAATATAAACCTTCGCGGTACATGATTAATACTTTAACTGAAAATACTGACCCATCAAAGTGAAGTATATTTCCGTAGTTTTTTTTAATTAACGGTTATTTCGGTAACACAACGAGAGACTGCGACCTTTATGGGTAGTTGATGATCCGATCTTCGCATTTCCTAAAAGTTATAATCGAATCTCCCCTTCTCAAAAGCGCAATAAATTGATATATCATGAGATGCATACAACGCAGTCCACCTTGTAAAGAAAATCTCCTGAGTTCGATTTACCGTAGGGATATACTGAACTTAGTGCTTCGTAGTTTATAAAAATAGTAACATTTTACAACTGTCACCTTCATGCCTTCCAATGCAACGCAAAGGAAATTTATCATTCATTCACCAAGGTTAATGACTTGCTGGTGAAATGTTCTAACTGGAATGTTCGTGATTTTAATTACATTAACGAACTGTTGAATAATATGTTTCATACTCTATTGACACTTATGGATCAGAAAATAACATAATAAAAATTTCCAAAATCAATTAAACCAAAGAAAAATATTCTCAGCTGTATAATATTTTTTTGGGATAATCTGTAACATATATAACACAATAAGCATATGATTTAACTCAGATTTGAGAATACATATTTCAGCAGGATATTACGACATATTGTAACCTACACACTAAGTATATTTCATGATGATGTGATTTGCTAAGGAACGATAAACACATTATGTGTGCAATTGATATTTTTTTCACACTTTAACAAGATATAAGTAAATAACATCGTTAAAAACATTTTATATTTTTGAAATATACATCTTCAAAACGATACAACATATTTGCTTACATCTCCAGTTCAGTTTTGAGAAAGTGGTTCAGCAAGAATATCATTTATTCCTTAAATAATTTAATTCGAAACGGTCTTGTTCAGTTCTGCTCTAAGCAACAGACCGTAGACGAGATTGCTCTGACTTGGAACTAAATTTCATAGTATATTGTTACTCGACTGTGAATGGAGTATTTTAAATGTAGTCTGAATATCAGCCACTACGTAGGAAATATCTGATTGGTAATTTTAGTCTATTATGGTATGGATAACAAAGTAATGAAGAATATAACCGTACATTTCACTTCTTGCAAACGCATTTTTATCAAGTCTTAATTCTTTATTTGGCATTAATATACTTTTCTTTACAAATTATTGCATTACGAACGGAGAACATCTTATTTAATTTCAAATTAATTTTGCTCCATTTTTATAGTTGAATTTAGGCTTAGTTGTCATTCGACTGCTTCTAACAGTTTACACGTTACTAGCGATTCACTTAATTTTAGCGCCTAGATAAGATATTACAAAAAGAAATTCCCATTGTCTTGTTTTATAAGGGCATTCAATATGTGGCGATTGGAGGTTCAAATTTATGTTTCGCGTATCTGTTACTAATAAATAACAGCAATAATTCCTAGGCATGGCTTTGGCTCCTGACGTTGCGCAGCAAAATACTTATTGTCCATATTTGCAAAATCGTCTTCCGAGTATTAATTTAACTAATAACTCTGTATCTCGGAAAATATATAAAATAATTCAAAAAGTTCATTGTTTTCTAAGATAAGAGAAACGCATTTGCAATAAACACATAATGCAAACTGAGGGTTAACCATTGATACTTCGTATCGAAATTTTTGTCACGTAAAGTAGTTGTCTAATTATTGGATGAAAATTTGCAGCCTTTAAATTTGAAATTTGGTATCAATTAAACGGTAAATTAAAATCTAGATTTACTTGTTACGGTGTTTCAACTGGAAAGTGTGCAATTATTTTTTTATATATTTTGACTACCTTAGGTGACAAAAATATAAATACGAGTTATCAATGGTTAAGCCTCCAAAATTACATTTTGTAAATTATAATATAAATGTCACATCTAAGTATTGCGTCTAGAAATATATTTCAAACATATATTTATGCCAGTTTCTAAAACATGGTTTGTCTGTAGCATTAAAATAGGCTATGGAAATAATTTCGCGCATTCATATCTTTGCGATTTCAACATTTAAGCTTTCATATTTTTTCTTATTTGGTAAGCTTTTGAAATGTCTCTTTTTCTCTGCGAATACGAAACAGCGTAGTCAGTCCTAATAAACATATATTGTTATTTGTTACGACGTATACACTAAGGAAAAACGTACCAAGAGAATAGTAATGCATGGCGCAATGATAGATTAGGTTCTTCGGGTACAAGAAAGCTCTCTTACTTGTGATGAAACTTAAAATATCACTCTGTATAGCAGAGTAATGGCATCAATTTAGCAAGAACCTATAAAGAAGCTGTGATTGCCAGAGTTTCGATAAGTTTAGAGGAAGTTGAATTACATCATACAGTGAGTATTAGGCGATAAAACGTAATGTCATCAGGCCATCGGTGTTGCCTACGATTAATAGGTACTACGTCATTTTATTGAATATTTCTATCGACAAGTACGGAAAAACATCATACGTAAACACAGATCATATTGATGTAGTCTTTCAATATTATTTGATGTTAAAATTTGAAATATTAGGCTTTGCACGTTTAACATGATAGAACTTCAAAGATATACTAACCTGCGTATTGTGAATTGCAATTAATAAATTTTTATCGCTAAATGATAAAACAAATATTAACTAAACCAAAGTAATGATTTCAGCATGCAAAAATATACACCACAAAAAGCTTGTTAAGTTGACCGATGGTACTTGTAAATCCTAAAATCCGCTATATTCATAAAGAAACTCCCAAATCATTCTGTACTTTAATGATTTCTTCGTGGTTTATAAAGAAAGGTTCAATTTAGTTATATTGTAAGATGCTTATTTGAGCTTCATGCAAGGAGCCCAATAACTTGAAATTGAAGTTCTTTTCGCCCCATATTTACATGAATTTGTTCTTTTTTCGATGGTAATGTTTCGTTTGAAGAATAATGTAACACAATATTCTTTAGCATATGGTTAATAACCAGGGTGGCTACTACGTAGCGCTGAAATATTTGCCTTCCTTACGTTAATTTCATCAGTGACTCCTTATTTGGCGTCAGCATTACTGATCGGAAAGAATTTTCTCTTTAAGTTCCTTAATAGCAAAGCTACAGTAAAACGGACCTTTTATTTCTGTTCATGGTATCCGTTCGTCTGTGTCCAGAAAAGAAATCTTAGGCACTACAATATGTAGAGATGTCGTTCAAAATGTTTTCAATAGACTATCTGAGCGCCGTCCTTGTGCAGCAGTTCATTGTTTTTAACTAATTTTAATTGTTGTTCAAATTGCATCAATTCAGTTTGACCTTGCTGCCCCATACTTCACACAAGTATTCACAAATCTTACAATACATATATAACATCAGCAATAATTTGACAATTCGTATATGATATGTGGGTTAAACACGAACTCTGTGTCTTCGTCTCTTTATGTTGCTGACAGAATTAAATACGCAAATGAACTTGAGAAGATTGCATGCATTTTGATGTATTAAAGTAAAGAGGCTTTCTGAAATTCGGTATGGACTTTTGCAGACGTAGATACTTATCTGTTTATTGGAATCATATATAAAAAACTTATTAGCTACTAAAATTGTCAAGAACATAATTCCTTTATTTGAAGAGTATCGAGAGACAACAGGGAATGTCTATTTCTAGACATGTTTTGCTGTATAGCTCATTGGGGAAAATTGAACTACAAATTTCCAAGGAATGAAGATTTAACATTTGTAAATGATCACAAGCGACAATATTACGCATTGGGTGACCCGTTTAGCATTAAGGGATTAAGGAACTATAACTTGATTTGATCAAAAACCTGTTTTGTGACATTCCTGGTTTTCTCCCGCCCTTCATCTCATGTTAAATATAAAGCTTATAAATTTAATGTCATAAAACAAAAACTTAGGTCTCACGCTTTCTAGTGTTTCTTTCACACTAAAATGTTTAGAACAAAACATAGTTCTGGATTCACCGAGAAAAGCTCAGCCCTGCATACTATACGACTGATACCGACCAAGTGTTAAAAATAAAACACAATAAGTATAGAAATATGAGAATACGCAAAAGGTGTATTAATCATCTGATCACTACCATGTAAAAAAAATTGTAGATGATTGACACAGATTCATTCTTTGTGTATATTATATAATTGCTATTATATTATCAGTTTGATTTTTCTTACAATTTATTCACAGTATAAAACGCATTAAGCCAATATGAGTGGAAAAAGTATACTTGAAGCACCGTGAAATATACGTGGTCCATAAATGGAAGTTTACTTACAATGTGCATTTCCAACTTGTTCTAATTTTATTAATTAATTTGGAAATAATTTTAGAGAAGATGTTAATTGATGGATGATATGTTAAATTTGATTCACCTTTAACATATTCTTGTTTTAATTCTTTTGTTTTTGCACTTTAGATCACGTTCTTCCTATACAACAATACTTTTGCAGTATAATACAATTTATCAACTTATGACATATGGATAAATATATCATATATATCATAGCACAACTCAGTTTATCTCTCAGCTTAACAGGTATGTTCTGAGTAAAGTTTATTATTATTACTTTCATCTCTACAGTTTATACTATTTGGTATTGGCAGGCTTCTACATTTGTATACTCATAAAAAGAAACACTAATCCAAATTGCAGAAGCTATGATTTTCATCATTAGTGGTTTCTTGGAAGCAACTATTTCAAGTACTCAAGCTCTCTTCTTATTCTAATCTAGCAGTCTACAGTATATATATATATTTAATGGCACTTTTAAGGATTGCATTCGTTATGATCCATTTCTATTGAGTATATCTTCAATTATATCCTCTGCGCGTCCAATATACCAACGATATTGAGTTTCATTTTTTTTCGATCTCCGTTTTTGGCAACTTCGTCAATAAACATAGTTATTAGGTCAGGTCATTTTCAGTACAACTTATACTTTTGTTCTGTTTTCCGTTATGTCAATATCTCACAGATTTTTAATATTCTTTCACCAATGTTTCTTTAATGCCCATGTAAGCTCTATAAAACGGAATATCCAATATAAATATTAATAAATACTATTTTGAAATCTTTGTTAATCAATTGGCGGAAGCGATTCTTCTTACTGTATGTACCCGTTTCTTTTCTATTCATTTTCTCACCCTTAATCCCTCTTCATACAAAGCGTTCTACATCCCACAATCTTGCAGTTGGCTTCTCTCTACGTGTTAATGTGTACATTTCACGTCAGTTTGTGTTTTCGTAAATGATTATTATCATCCTCTTCGGTTTGGTTTCGTTTGTCTAATGGATCTAATTCACTTCATTCAAGAGATTTAATTTGTTGTTACGTGATGATTTATTCTTGATAAGAAGAATATCATCTGAAAATTCAATATATTTTATGTCCTGTTCTCGACTGTAATTCTTGTTACGGTTTCGAAGCAAATATTCAAAGTATTTTGGTCTATACAAGTAGTTAAAATCGTCAACAAGAGGCAGTATCTATCTTTCACTATTAAAACAATTTATTCTATTAAGTGGTTGTCAACTTTATTCCAAATTTCTTCTTTGAACTATAAATTTATTATAAGTTTTCGTTTTTTTTATATCTACTTTCTTCAGTTTTGGATTGCCTGCTTGACTCCATTGACTGTTTTCTTAAGATCGGTTTCTATTATATTCACATCTTTAGCTTCTTTTACAATTAATCTTTTTATAGTTCTGAACAAATCAAAGATGACTATTTCCCACTTGAAATCAAAATTGTTCCTTTATGATTAAAGAGATCGTGCCATCGAATAGTTGATGTTTCAATAGTTCTACAGGATTCTTTGTTGAATGCTCTATCAATCCTACCTTTTTATTCTTTATTTTCTACCTCTACTTGTATCCTGCCTGATTCTCTCACACATTACTACAGGTGATTTTCCCTCATTCGTTACATTTGATTACTCTGTTATTCCAGCCTAATGATAACGTTTCCAAATGCCGAATATTCATACATATGAGTTAAAAGTTTCTTTGCATTTTCGCATTCCATAAGCATTAGTATACTGTTTATTGTTACATTTCAAGCTTTCTATATTTTTCTGCTGAATTTTGAAACCATTCTGCTGAAACCATTACTGAAACTAAGTTAGCTTTGTTTCTCACATGTCTTATTTGTATTCCTTCTAAGGATTCAATAATCAGAAAGCTACTCTTCAAAGTAATTCCCATCAGCATCCAGAACGTTTTGCCCAACGTTCCTTCAGTTAAGAAAACACTTTAATAATGGGGAAAATGTTTAATCTCATTCCATAAGTGCGACTATAAGATACTGTGGAAAATGATGGTCTTCAGAATGTCACTTATTTGGCAGGATATACTAACTTATCAAGGGGGAATGTATGTAAATTTACTTATTAAACATTCACTGCCAAAGTTCTACATGCTGGAGTTAAAACTAAAGACACGGGGACCAAAAAATTGGAACGTAGAAAGGAAATATATCAAATGGAGAGTATTGAAAAGTCTTTACCTTTATAAAATATAAAATATTTTGAATGAAATTGAATATTAAAGGATGTTGAAAATAATATGATAAATGCTGGATTGAGAGATGGCAATAACCATAATCTTAGAAGCTCCTATTTTGACTGTCCTTCAAAATTTTAAAATAGTAAATTAGTCTTGACGTATCTAAGCTCAGGCCGGGATAGAGAAGAAAAATGATTCCGGAAGGTGTCGGCCTGGGCTTACATTGAAGGTACAATTCCGATATTTCCCGGGTGTGACCGAGGATAAATTCTGGGAAAACCTCAGTCAGGATGGTCGGCTACTGGGGACGAAACCACGACCTCCACGAATCCACGACCATGCCAGTGCTTTGCCATTGAAAATTGACAATGAGGAATGAGTGGGAGGTACCTTACTATTACTGAAACCCAGTATATTATATTCGTATATTCACATCTATAGCATATCATTTGTGTGCATGTGCGAATTGATTTATATCATTTAAGCGGGGTAAAAGGATCATGGAAGGATTTTTTAAAACTATTTTTAGGTCTTTAGGCACCTGAGGATCAAGCCTGGCTAGGGTTGGGGATAGCCTGTTTAAGGTAGACGGCGTAAGCAAAAATCTTGAGAAACGTCAGTTACAATGATCGGCCGCTGGAGTCGATCCCAGGACATTCCAAATGTTAATCCAAAGCTATAGACATTTTCGGATATATGTTCATCCTAAGCGGGTTTTGCTATTTCAATTAGATATACCTTTCTAACCTGCATAGACTGATATTCTTAGAATAAGGTTAAAATCACACACACACAAACATAAATACCACTAAACCGCGATGCTCGGCACTGGGAAAATGCTGCCAGGGCCTAAATTAATGGTATAATCCCGGTGTTAGTTGAGGACAAAACCTGGAAAAGATCTTTCAGGTTGCCATGATGTGAGAATTAAGATATTTTTACAGAGGGTGATATGATAACGTTATAAAATGAATTCTACGTTTTCCCACATGCAGACTAACAGGGGGGATTTCACACTCATTCCTCTCTTAATGCGCAAAATGGATTTCCGTACGTTTGGAGTATCTGACTTTTGTGAATTCCAGTATAATTTAAATATAAGGGAGACGTAGAATTTGGGTTTAGTTTTTTAAATATCCTAGCTTTTGTGAAACCCTTCGAAGGATTATTCCTGTGCTCCAGTATAAATTTTGTCAAAATGTGTCACGATGTATTCACACTTATTATTAATACATTATTCTTGCATTTTAGTGAAAATGGGTTAGCGGAGGTTAGGAAAGGTCAGGTTCGCACAAACAGATAGAAATTTATTTTGAAAGAAAGAAACGAAAGTTTAAACTTACGTAACCAAGCCTAACCTTACCTAACCTTCCCTAACAGATGGTCACTAATCTAGGATAATCTACGAAAATGCAAGAAAGCAATTATTTAATACATATGAAGAGATAGAAATATGTTTTGAAAGAAAAATTACTCGCACCTTCTGAAATTCGAACCCTGGTCCTTTGTCTTAGCAAGCCAACATGACACCTTAACCAATTACCAACGGTCGGAGCTTGCAAATGAAGATTTCGAAGTTCTATTTAAACTACACATGGGTTACATAACAATGCAATGAAATGTCATTCGCGCGTGCCGTGCTGTAGTGCTAGAATATTTATAGGGTATACGCTAAGTTTATGAATGCTTAAACAGAGATCATGTTTCTATTAAATATAGTAGAGGAATAATTTAATTTCTAGAAAAGCTAAAGAAAATAAAATATTTTAATTATATTCTAGTGAAACATTATATGTATAATTTGTTGGATTGAGGGGATGAGAAACAAGATTGTTGCGACTTTTGCACAACTACAAAGAATCTATATCAGTTAAGATTCAGTTACAATTCTTTATGTCGAACTCTCGATTCTGAAGCCAAGGGATGCAAGTGACATTAACGTATAAAACGTTCAAATTAATCGTTGTATGATACAACCCGAAATATGTTAAGGTCCAAAGTTTCTTTGCATAAAATATGACAGTTTTTAGCCCTATATTTCGGGTTATGTATTAAAGTTACCTCTTTCTTCTTTCTATTCGTCATTTCTCACCTGTATCATTTGGCTTCTGGAGTCAACACGTAAGTCTTACTTGTTCCACCTTTTATAAATCTATTCAGTATAGTATACTGGAACCTACTCCATATATCGAAAAGACAAACTTATGTCCTGCTTTCGGAAAGATATGTCAATTCCCATATTACATAATACCTGCACACAAAATATTTGCTCAAATTGACTGTATACATTGTGCACATCTCTACAAATTATTATTGTAGTGAATAGATAGCAACACTATACTGATCTACATCCTGTAGTTATATACTTTCCTCTTGTTGTTATATCAAGTTGAACCAAAAGTATTTGACCGTAAAAATCTCACCGGATCTAACTCACTCTATGGCTTATGGAACTCGCAAGCTCATCGCCACAGTAACAAACGTTTACCATTATATTCTATCATTGGCAATATCAAGCCACTTTCCATCACGAACACCTACTTCTCGAAGATCTCTTCTATTATTGTCCTCCCAACGACGTCTCGGTCTTCCCAATGGTCTCTTTCCATCCGGTCTTATAACCAGGCTATAATATAATCTTCATCTTCTCTCGTCCAAGCTACATGACCTGCCCACCATAGTCGTCGCGATTTCATTATTCTTACATCTGGTGAATCGTACAGACAATGGAGTTCTTTATTATGCAGTCTCCTCCACTCTCCAGTCATCTCGTCGCGTTCCGTCCCGTATATATTTCTCAAAACCTTATTTTCAAACAATCGGAGACTTTATTTCTTCCGTGACCTCATTTTTGCTTGTTACGTATGCTCCCAAGTTTTCAAATTTGTTTACTTTCTCCATGACCTCATCCCTACTTCTTGCATTTTGTTTCATTCTCTGTTTCGTATTGTTATAATTTACTTCGTTTTATCTATGTTTACCTGCACACCTATCTCATCGCACGCTTCTACTAAAACATCGGTGTTGCTTTGTAGTGCAACATTATCGCCCACTATTAAATCTACATCATCCGCGTATACGACCAGTTGATTCAATGATAGTCCCTCTTTGTCCCATTTAATTGTTAAAATCGCATATTCTAACGCAAAGTTAAACAGTAGGAGTGACCAGGCATCGCCTTGTTTACTGACATATTATTACCTATCCCTACTCTGCCTATGGGGTCACTGAGACACATATTCTCTAGTTGAACCAATTTTATCGGAATTCCAAATCGTATCAGGATACTGTATAATTCTTCCCTTTTGATAGAATCATATGCTTTCTTAAAATCAATGAATAGCAGAAAACAGTCCGATTGTATTCCCATCCTTCTCCAAAATTGGTCTCAAGGTGAAAATCTGGTTCAACGTGGATCTGTTTCTTCTAAACCCACATTGGTGATTTCCAAATATTTCATCTAAGTATACACTTAGGCGTGTTAACAGAACATTACTTAATATCTTGTAACAGGTTGGAAGTAACGAGATTCCGCGCTAATTATTACAGTCAAATTTATGCCTTTTTTGTAATTCGGAACCATTAATGAGATTTTCCATTCCTTTGGGAGCTCCTCCTTTCTCCATATAGCACTTATCAATTTACGTAGTTCCTTGATTAGTGTCGTTCCGCTTCCTTTAATTAATTCGACTGGAATATTGTCTAGTCCTTGATATTTGATTTTTTTATATTTTTTTATTGACATTTCGATCTCGATCTCGCTAGGTTCGGGAATCCACTGTTGTGCATTACGGATTTCAAATTCCTCTGTTTGTTCCCCTTTGTGTACATTAAGAAGTTTGTCGTAATAACTTTTCCACACATCGACAATTTTAGTCGAATGCGCCTGAAATTTCTCCGTGTTCATTTCTAACAATTCCTAACCTCGGCTGAAAACTTTTCTTAACGAGTTTGCCCTTTATATAGATCCCGTATGTTATTTATCTTCCTGTTTTCCTCTATCTCCTTAATCTTTTGCGTCATATATGCTCGCTGTTTTTTCTGAACCCGAGTGTGGCGTTTTGTTTCGCGATAATGTAGTGTTTGGTATTTGCTTCGCTTTTCTTAATTAGGCATCGTTACCCCGCCTGTTTTCGTATTTCATTAAGCTTAAGGCATTCTTCATCAAAGCAAGTCCTTTTCTGTTGTTTCTTCTCACCTACAAGTTCCTCCGCTGCTCGTTAATTGTTTTACGAATTGCCTCCCATATCTTACTTGCATCAATTTCATTTCCAATATCAACATTATTACTACTCTATTCGGCTAGGATTTCGAACCTATTTGAGTTTGAGTTGGTAAAGAAAATTTGCTCGGACTATTTAATCGTTTCACTTCCAATTTCAGTTGTTTTGACTTCTTGCTTTCTCTGTTAGCGATGCATATTTTTTCCCTTACTTTCCTGATCTGTAATTGATGGTCGGTTTCACCTTCAGCTTCTCTGTACGACCTAATATCCATTATGTTGGTGTGTCTTCGTCTTTCTACTAATACGTCATCGATCTGGTTGAGAGTTTTGCCGTCCGGAGATAGCCATGTGTATTTGTGTTCAAAGTACGTGTTCTTTACCAGTAGGTTTGTCTAAATCGCGAAAGTTACCAGTCTTTCTTGATTCTTGTTGGTCTTTTCGTGAAGACTATATTTGCCTATAGTAAGTCTATATTTTTCTTCCCTCCCTACCTTTGCACTGAAATTACCCAAAACAATTCTCGAATTATACTTCGGCATTGGCTCAAAAAACCTTTCAAGCTCATCGTAGAATATATATTTGTCGTTTTCGGTAGTCACCTCGGTCGGGGTATAGACGTTTAATAAAACCATGTTGCCCCATTGAATACATATCGTAACGTACGATAGTCTTTCGTTTACGAACTCTATATTCTGATCCGCCTGAAGGATACTGTTCTTAATGAGGAATTATGTTCCGAAATCGTGAGACTGTGTTTCCCCGTAGTAGAAAGTGTACTTGCCCTGTGGGATGCTACCTTAACCCTCCAACATAATTTCTTGTATCGCCAATATGTCTAGATCTTGCTTCTCGGTCTCGCGTACCGCCACCTGAAGAGCCCCTGGATCAGGGAAATTAAATAAATATATAACGAAAGTAACTGGTATAAGCATCTTCGCAGAAGTATACGTTAATGTGCAAGATGAATCACGGGGTATACGGCGTACCTCGCTGACAGTATCGAGATTAATGGCTGATTTAACAACACATTGATTATGATCTGTGTAACTAAGTGGCCAGAGGTGAGACTCTAATTCTCAAGGTTCTTGGTTCGATTCTCTTCCTGCGTTTGAAATTATTTTCTTCAAGGAAATGAGTACTGTATGTGATGTTCCCGATTCCTACTGAAAGAGATATATCCCATAAAGGAGGAAAACGGAAGACTGGGAGGGGGCAGGGGCGAAAGACCCATATTGTGTATCATGGAGCGTTAAAATTGATTTCCGTCTTCCACTATTTTTACCCATTTCTTTCCTTTTTCTCTCTTTTTTGGCTCTTTCCCTGTCTTCGTCCATGCTTTCTCGTTATCTCGCTCCCGCTCTCTCCCCCCTCTCTCTTTATCTCTCTGTGTGTAGGCTTTTCTTGAACAAGACAAGTTTTGTTTAAATGAAAATTAACGTTTCCAGCATGATGTCCATATTTTTATTCTCCTTTACTGTGAATTAATTTCTATTTCTTAGATTTTAATGTGAATGTAATTTCTTACTGTCTCTCTCTTAGTTAAATGATGCAGAAGGATTCAGAATTTCTACCTCCAAATGGAGAAATATACGGCTTGTCATGTTTTGGCGCATATTTGTACTGCCACGTTGGTTGTTTAACTACTAAGCGTACAGTGAAATAATTTTCCTAGAGGAAAGAACTATTATTTCTTACAACTCCAACCTCCATTTACTTTTGTAAGTGGCTGTATCAACACTTGAATTTTTGTTTTTCAAAATCGGACTCTTTCACCTGGCGAATGTTCCTTCTCAGACAGAGGTATGAGAATTTGAACGCAGATTTTTTTTTATGGGTTCTGGTAAAATTACAATTCCTTATAATGTATATTTTATAATATAATTATGTATAATAAATAACCGTATAATTAAATTGAAAATAAATAAAAATCTGATATTTATTAATATTCAAAAAGAAATTCCTCAGAGGTGTTGCTTGTCATCTTATTTGAACGCTATATCAATTATACCTTTGATAAATAATTTTCAACAGAGATTTAGTACTCTCACACATGATTGAGCAGTTTTAAATCTCCTCGATTATATGCATTCTATGAATTGTAGGAGTAGAATGACGAATGATCATAAAAGAAAAGATTGAATGTACTAAAACAATTTATGTTAGACAATTCTTCATCGCTTGGAAAATTGTTAAGAGCATTTGTTCAACATTTAATTTGTCTAATACACTCTACCTACTACCGATCATTGAATGCCGATTATTCATCCATCTTCACGTCCTCCTTGATGCCGCTCTTTTTTACGTTTTAAAATATCACTCGAAACGGAATGGTATCTGACTTTTATAAGTCATATTACTGGAAATGTCCATGCAGCTACGTTGACTGACCTTTTGAGAAATCTTTATAACAATTTTAGAGTTTGAGTGGGCCCGAGGTCCGAAACATTGTAGGACTCACATCGTTGTGTTATATTGGTTAGGACGGACAAAATATATACACTTTTACCTTGTGTCCATGTAGACTTAGTTACAGGGCCCGCTTCAAAACTTCATGATGATCCATTTTTCGGCCAGTCATAAAATGAAAAATATGTTCAATAAACCCTTTCAAGCACAACTACTTGACGCATCAGAGACTATGGGTATGCTTTCCACGGACAGCAATCGCAAGCAGCCAGAGCGCATAGTGCTGTGCCAGACTATTGTTGGTTTGACGTGAAAGAGTATGTGCATATGATCGAAAAATGCCTTGTCGTAGAATACGGTAGTCGTGACGGCAGGGTTCCAGTTTGATTGCGCAAAAAAATGTTGTATATCGCGGGTGTGGTTTATTCCTCCGCGGCATTAGTGCACTTAATGAACAGACTACATCCACAGTGAAAGTTCATATTCGACCCATCGCTCTACGTAGGTACTTCGCAACAATATACGGGATTCCAGTTACCGTGTCATCCTATTGGCAGCGAGGATAGAAGGCTTCTACGTATATGCCTCGCGAAACAATCAGCCATATTCTCAACAATACTGCATGCAATTAGCATACTCACAAACAGTTCTACGTCGTCTGGCAGAGCGCGACATATCTGCACTGCCCGTATTGTTGTGGGTTCCTCATACTGCACAGCATAGGTATGAGCAACTACAATTGTTTCACGAAAGTTGCGCATCGAGAGCCGAATGACACTGCTACTTTTTTCTAGACGAATCCATCTTCTGTTTGCAGCATCATGATAGCTGCAGTAGTATTTGGTGGTACAGTGCCACTAGGCGGCGACACCTGCGTTGCATCGCCACGTCGATCCGACACCAGGTGCTATGATATGTGGTGCTATTGAATTCCGTGCTCGTTAAACTCTCCTAAACATTGATGTATATGTGTTTCACCAACGGTGTTGTACCCAGTTGCGCTCCCTTTCATGCAGGCCTTGCCGAGGACCGTACTCGAGTGGGATGAAGCATGCCCGCATAAGGCAACGATGTCCTAGCTTTCAGGACTGAACCCAATATACTCCTGGTTCTTTGGCCCGCGTGTTTACCTGGTCTCACGCAGATTGAACACGTCTTGTTCCTTTTTACACAGTGCTTCTCACGCCGTTGATTTCCCTATCTACGTTTTTAATTTTTTTTGCTTTTAAGGCCCAACTTCCACCCCTGTCTCTTAACTACCTTAGCTACATTTCAAATCGGGTATTTAAATAGTACACTTAAGGAACAAATTGGTCCTTCCTCATAAGGGCCAGGCCGCCCCAGGGAATAGTAGAATCACTGGTGTTCCAACAATCCGGCCATTCCCTGCGTTCCTCAATAGTGTTCAAAGAGGTGGTTCCGAGATAATCCATTGAAGTTCAGATTGCTGTTGCATATTTTCTGGAAGATTGTTTGTTAAGCTTGTTTATTGATTATTCCTTACAAAAACGAACATAAAACACTTAAGACAATACAAGGACGACACAGGAGAGCATAACAATATAGAAGCAATTTAAGGGCTTCATATGCTCTTCTCTTGTTCTTGCAGTATACTGTAATATGAAACATGCTCTTAGACATTTATAATATATGGTATAACAGATATATGTTTGGGAGTCTTAACTCTTCTTTTCATTAACTTTGCGAGTAAGGTATTTTGTGGTTTTATTGGCTCACCCCTGTGAATGTTTGAAGCAGTATGTTTCCAGCGGGAGAGAAATGAATTAGTGCTTTCCGTCACCTTAACAAATCACTGATTTCTCATCTGTATGTATATTTTATAATTTTTGTATTCTCTTTGCTCTCTTGGTATTGCATTGTTAAGTTACCTGTCTCCATTAAAATAAAGACGTTCAGATAATGTTGATGAATTATAAGCATGATACTGTACAAAATACCATTGTTCATGGAACCAGAATGCACTCACTTCCGCCACAATTTCTTGTCGCTAATTCTGCCTCCCTTATCATACTGAGAATCCTGTCTGTCGAGTGTTCTCATTTTTTTCACCACAGATAATTTATTTAAGCGTGTGTTTGTATAGTTAGTCGTGTTTGGCGTTAGATATCAACGAAGTGATTGGCGTTTTACTATTATTGCTATTTGTACATAATAATATTTAATATTTCGTTTAATGCTATCTTAAATTTGATCATATGATGTCAGTTAGTACTCAATTTTTATTATCGACTGTAAGAATAGTAGGATTGTTGATATCTGGGACAGGAATAGCAGGACTGTTGAGCTCTCTCTGTTTGTCAGACGTTATTGCTTACATAAGTACCACGATTTGAGGGACGACATACGGCATGTTTAGGATTACATTGCAGACTTAATCTTATATTTTAGATTGAAAGGTTTATGGGATTCATGCACGGTTCCACGGAATTTATTTAAATAAGTTTAGTAGTGAGTTCCTTGTGAAATGTAGGAATAATCATGAACACGAGTCAAATTCAACAATTGAAGCATACGACGCATTTTTCCGATACGTGAGAGAAATTATGTTAACAGGAGTCATCAGATCATTTAATTCTTAGTTGAAGCATATGCAACACTAAACTATATGTATTACAACTATTATTTGCCAACAATGGTAATATGAAATGAGATAACGACAGTTAACATTATGCAATAACCATGAATGAAATGTTTTCAATGCATTAGCTTTGTTCATAATTTTAATTTTTACAGATGACTTTGCACTTGAAATCATAGAAGTATGGTTTTCTTAGATGCCTATTGCACAGAAACGGCTCTTCTACTTTTATGATGATAATGAGAATATATATTTTAGAGCGAACATTAAGCAGCTACAAGAAAACTAATGGAATCGTGCAGATGCTCATTTTCTATTTTGGAGCAATTTGGTATTCTGTTTTTATCTACAGCTAGATATAAAATGCCACTACAGCGAAATGCAATACAGTTGAAAGCACACACTTTGCAGAAAGGGCTATACATATAATGTTTTAAAAGAAAATCTATACATTACCAGCTGTAGTGTGTGCTTCGTTCTCACTGCTTGTGGGTTATTGTGTTGCTTATAATGTCTGCATGGCCGCTTTACGTAAAAGGAGTCAACAGTACTAACCATTAAATATTAAAGGGGCGCATTATTATTTTTAGAGAGTATTTAAAATAGCCTGGAAACACTTAGAACTAGGACATTTACAGTGTGGTAATTTTACAGTATTGCTTCTGTGGATTCACATAATGCTCAAGCCAACATTGCTACGGATACTTCCCACTGTTTGTCAGCCATTTTGAATGCGCTTCAATGGAGTTTGGCAACACTGGCATCTCAGCTGTTTAGAGTAGGGCACACTTACAGCGTGTATATATTCTGTAGAATACTGATTAGGACAAGTTTGGTGCGGATACGTCCAACAGTATATACTTTTAAATGTTGTACGAATGTGAAAAATTGAACTTTTGAAATAGTTTGGCAACACTGACAACTACCCCTCAATACCCCACCCGGACTATCTCTATAACCTGTTGCAGTATCTAATGTGCGTGGGTGCAAAATGTACTGTAAAGCAATGGAAGCGTGCAGATTTGTATAATATAAGTACCAGACAAACATTAATTTTACGAGGATAAATGGTGGTTATTTTCCAATACGGCGGTCGTAGCACATCGTTGATTGTTACGGAACGTTTAGTTTGTTCTCATCTACAATGAATTATATCTACAGTATTTTGAAAGTCTCAAACTTTTAAAATCTTTTTAACTGACCAGAACATTTTAGGCTAAAATGACTTGCTTATATCGGTCAACAGGCTTGTGCTATAAAGACCATAAATATATAATTAAATTTGAAATAAAAATAACTGCACAAAATATGTAGTTCATTCAATTACTAACAGATGGTAGGGATAACCACGTTAACCAACACGAGAACTAATAATTCACATTTGGTTTCACAATAAACTACTTTGTGGCAAAACAATGGATCTCTGCAACTGAGTGTTATTTTCGGACTTCTATTTTTTCGATTCAAATTATTATTTTATTTAAACGTAAATTACCATTGTTGGTCAGCATATTAAGACAATATATCTCACAAAATACGTTTTAAGCAATTATGCATATCCCTGCAAAACAACGAATATATACGTTTATTTTTGAAAGGATAAAATTCAAATTTATAGAAGAGACGTGAATAGTGTCTATAGTTCCACACATCCTAACTTCCAATTCTGCGTAATTGGTTGTTCAGTATTTGATCCGCTTGGGAGACATGTAGTTTCAAATTCGTCTACTAATTTCGTTTACTCAGGATGAACGTGGCACTCCTTGGATATTAGAGAAAATTGAGAAACTGCGTGAACGAAAAGACATATTTACATACAAATAACTTCTCAGTCAATCAACAGTAAAATGATAATATTAAACTACAAACTTTATACCCCTAATCAGAACACCTGTACAGAACAGATTAATGTAAAGAAAGAAACACGGTGATACAAGGTTTTAAAGAAGTATTTGAAAGTTTAAGCAAGAGGTAGACATAATATTTTCAGTGAAAGCAATAACAACTCTCTATACCATTTATGTTACAAATTCTGGTATAACTGTTAGGTATAACTGTTTTCGAGGTATAACTGTTAGATAACATATCATAATAGTTGTCTTAAATATAGTAAAGTAAATATAGAAAATCGTTTAGTAAACACTATAAATATTTTTGAGCTACCTTATTTTATATATATTTTCTGTTGTTAAAACTATATGACATTATTTTCCTTGCAGTGGAAATGGTAAATGCTAAAACTAATTATAATGAGCGCATTGCTGGTGGAGATTTTGCGAGTCAGGGGGAATTCCCTTTCATGGTAAGTATGTATTTTTTATATGAGACCAAAGAGATTTAATAATCATTTGATATTTTTCTCCAGCCTTCTAAAATTAATGCCACCATGAGAAGCACTGAAAGAAAATAGTATAGCATTAATATATTTTATAATGCTGGACACTCTCTATCCGACGATATGCAACAATTTAACTTGACGTCGTTTCATCAATTGGGTAGTACATCTCTGTATAGACCTTGAGTAATCTGGTATTTGTAATGCACGAACTTGTCTGCAAACGGATCTCTCTATGACGTCCATACACACGCAATTCAAGTGATTTTGCAAAACACGATTGCCAGAACACTTGCCAGAAATGCCCATAACGTCTCCCTTTAAACAGATCCCTGGAGAGTTCGGATTGACGACAATATGCATTTTCCTTGTAGGAACATTCCATCTTTGTTACAGAGTAGATGAAAACCGCTAAATATCATCCAGGAGAACAAAGTAAGATTCACCGAGCAACGAATCTTCCAAAGTTGAAATGAGCCCAAGTGATACAACGTGAATGTATTTCACTCCTGTTATAATAAACAACCACAAGGCTGCACGCTCTCATAGTGACAACTGTGATCCATTGTTCTATAGTGTTTGCTCATAGCTAATTCACCAGCTCGATGCAACTGTTTCTCTGAAGGACTAGGTCACATTGGGCCACATCTGATTTGGTCTATATAATATAGATGACCCGCTCCACTGTTTCTTGTATCGTTACATATCCACTATGCTGAAGCAGCTGCCTCATCTACTATGCAAGCTGAAAAACGCGGATGTACTATGTTGGACGAAACCCGTTTGGATAGTACAATGGGCAATTATATCCAGACGTGGCTGCCCACAATCGCTGAGCAGCTGTGGTCCGCAAATGCAATATACAGCGTGGGTTATACATTACCCATAAGGTACATGCTTTTCATTGAGGATAAACGAATGTTTAATATTCTATCTGTCTAGCACCCAGTACTCAATCCCAATTAAATTACAATCATTCTCATCTTCTTAGCGTGGTAATCCTGGTTTATTTTAACCTATCTCACGAGATAACATGTCACAACTGAATAGCATTGGCTTTCACGAAAGCTGTATGTGACAGTACATTAGCTTTTCCGCCAAATTAAACAATTGAATGAAATATTTTTTCTAAAGCATTTGAAAGCGTAATAACTTTATTTCTGTTAACGGCTCTGAAATTGTTGAAATGATTGCAAAAGATCTTAACATTTATTATGACACCTGCTACACTTTCTTGGGTTAATGTTCGTAAGCTTTTGTTTGACTCTAGAGTACGTCCAAACGTCAATAGCAATACTTGTGTAACTAGTACCATTTCAAACTTACATTACCTTTCCATATTTAGATGTTGTTGTTCCAGGGTTAGCATAAATAATTTGTCGGATTTCAAGATTATTCAAGTTATTTTGAAGAGAATTAAACACACAATAATGATTGATATATGAAAAGAATCATCAACTAAGGATTTTTTATATGGCAAACCAGGTGGTAGCAGGAGTACACCCAGGGCTGTCAGATGGCAGCTCGAGTGGCACCAGCTTGCGACACGGGTGCACGTGAACGCTGCGTATGTTGCTGAGAATGGCATGCTGTGTTCGCATTGTTGCCCAGGTCTCCTGATCAGACGCTCTAAACTTCTTCCTTTCGGGATATGTTAAGTATCATTTTAACGTAACACTGGAGTCAACAATGCTACTACAGTTATGGGAACGTCATTGTGATGATCAACGACAGTGGAATGGTACAAAAGGTATGGACCAAACATGATTACCACTTGCACGTATAACCAAGTAGGTACACTTAGAACATTTCTAGTGAGTGAGTAAAGCTATGTAAGTTTAGATTCTTTTCATGTATCATGTATAATATGTGTAATAAACAAATTTGAAATCCGATCAATCATTTGTAGTACCCTGTATTTGTTAAAATTGTACACACCTAACATTTTTTGGTGAAAAAGTTAGACGTTATTGAGAAATATGACTTAGGCATATTGCACTATCTAAATATCATAAATACACATATAATGGTGACATTATTTAATAATGATGTTTTATAATCTTTAATGGAAAAATAATAATCAATAATCTATGATAATGATTAATTTAATTAGAATAAAAGACGCCCAATCGGATAAACAGTATTGCTAAATTTTAGGATACGTACAAATATAGCAATAAAGGTACTAATTGAATTTCATTTAGGACTTTTAGGTAATTTTTTGCTCAGGACAATGCGATGATGTGATGTAAACAATGGGTAATAGTTGGAGGTTCAATGAAGATATTCGCAGAAACCTGGAGATCCTTGAGGAAGATAATGCGCGTACGGCGTCCTACTAGGGATCAGATGCACAGGAGATGAGCACTTTGGCACTGAGTCGTCGTGGAACGTAACCATTAAATTGTTTCAAAGCATATAAAATTACAACTTCAAGAGTTGCTAAACAAGCTGGGGCGGGGGAATATTTTCTGTGGCTACTACCGTCCAAATAAGAGTAATTAATCAAAATTGAAAAATCCTATAAAATGCTGAACGCTGTAGTTTTCGAAATCTATGCATTGATTAACTTCTCTACAAGCTGATATTAAATAAAACGCTCACGTTCGAAGTGCACTTCTGTAACTAATACTTTCCAATATGAATTTCATAGATAACTATGAAAACTTATGAAAAAATTCAGTAGGTTTTTAGCAGTTCTATTTTTCTTACGAAAACCTGATGTAAATAACGGAAAGTTTAAGTATAATTCAAACATTTGTTTGTGATCTGAATTGAAATCGAAGGACTACATTCTACAACTTAGTCTTCAGCGATCACATAGTGCGAGAATTGTCTACCAAAACTTGATACTTTCCATGCAATTAAAAACAGTAAAAATATAAATTTCTGTTACGTTCTAGCGATTGTTTTAAGAGTTTGCTATTTACAACTACAAGTAATTCAAGTGGATACACAAGTATCCTAAGATAAATATGCTGCTAAGTGAATCATACATTATTGATACAATTTAAAATTACACAAAAGGAAATACGATACACAAAAATCAGTTTGAAAGTTTATGATGGCACTTCGAAAACAAAGAAATAGATATATTTTACATATGTATATTGATTTATCAGAAGTCGATTTCCAAATTCAATCCAAAACAATATTTAAAATGTTTAATTAATTACATTTTATAAATAATGCGCTCCATCCCTAAAAAGAAAAAAAAATAATTTACCAAAAGCGATAGGCTTACCATAATCATTCCAAAGCTTAATTTTAACTTGAGTTTGAATTAAAGCCAAGAAGAGTCCATAAATTGAAACAATTGTTCCACATAATATAAAGAAAATACAAATATATTCTATAGGAAGGAGCTAGGGTACCCCACCCCTTCCCCCTGTGGACCCCAGAACTAAATTCAACCAGCATTTTCAGAAGCTTCAAACGTCCCTGATTCACATTAGAAATGTTAACACAAGAAATAAGTGTTCCGAAGAGTCAAGACCCAATATGGGCGCCAGCCGCACATACATCTTTTTAAACCATACGTATATTACTGATTTTTAGAGAAAAATCTAACAACAGTGGAATTATGAAACATACCTTGTTTTATTTGGTAAATTACAGACAATTAGCGAATAATACTGTTATGCGTATGTTGGTCTACGTTTAGAAGAAAAAGAAGAAACAATCTCTGAAATTACATATTTTATTCCATTTTGCTTTCAATATTTACACTTTAGCGGTGTAGCTTGTTTAAAATTCACAATATCAAAATTAAGTTTGAGATAAAAGTTTTTGCTTATTTCATAATCTTTAAAATGATTTATATATCAATATGGTTGAATAATCACTGTGTTAGCTAATGAAGTAGAAATGAAGTGTACCAGCGCGCGAAAAATGCTTTACCATTTATGTGTTCCTATACACATTAGGCTGTTGTGAGCTGTCAACGATTATAATGATTTGTCTTTATTGTGTAGCGGCAAATAAAATACCTGATGAAATTTTAGTGTATTTTGGCGGCCTGTTTATATGATATATCACGCACCCAGATATCATGACATATTACAACAAGTTTGAGAAAATTTGTCATTATCTTGTCTGAATTTACGAAATTGAATGAATTCATTAAGCTTAACAATTTACTTATTTACTAAAGTTACAAAAATAAATGTTTGGCTTTGATTTATTGTGTAATCTTAGTGTTAAATGTCGTGAAAGAGAAACTGAGATAGTGAAAAGAGAATTACGAACCTTATTGAAGTTAGTTTGACTGGAATATGGACTGAATGAAAAGTTGGAAGGAGAAAATACTATTCGGGTTCATAGCGCGTGCAGGCAGAACTATACAAGACGTACTAATATCAAAGCTAATCATATTTCAATGCAGACCGATAACCTATCTCATCGTTCAACATCTTCAACTTGTTCAAGAACCTCAGAAGGAACGTTCGATTTAAAAAGAAACTGCTTCATTTGTGGAAAACATTCAGTGTTGGACCCATCAGAAGAAAGCAAGTGTTTTCATATCGTTCTGGATTTAGAAATAAGGGGATTTTTATCAAGAAAATTGACTTACGAAATGATAAGTGGGGTGAAAGGGTAAGGATCACACATCTTATTATGAGTAATCTTGTAGTACCAGAAGTAGAGTACCCTGGAAAGTGTTCTAAAGACTTTTCAAGAACTAAACCAATTGAAGAACTCGTGGGTCGACAAAAACATAAACTGGGGAAGTTATTTTCTCTGCTATGTGTGTACATATAAAAAGGTGACAATGCCAGTACATTGTGAATGAATGAAAATATAGTATGAAACGTGTATCTGGTCAAGAGGATGGCTTTCATATACAGACACAAACATCTTTAATAGCATTTTAAGGATCGGATAATTCTTAAGAGGAAGACTTTCATATACAGAGAAAAAGCATCTTTAATAACATTTTAAGGATAGGATAATTGTTCCAAACGTTTCTTGAAGGACAATGTACTCTGCTTATCGGACACGGTTCATAAAATTATGTATCAGTGGTATAACGACAGGAAAACTACCCCTGCTACGGAGCGGTTCAAAATAATATTAGCTGCAGCTGACATCAGACCGATGACTTATGACTTAAATATATACCCAGATTTTATTGATAGCAAGTGTGATGGTCAAATTCTCATTTTATGTCTTTATGGATGGAGTAAAGACACAGAAAATTAACAGAAAGTGCATTGTGATAAACCATGCTATATTATCAACTGGAAGATCAAGATTATTCCTGTCACCCATGCAAACAAGTCTGTTACTAACCCTTCACCGATTATATGGGTCTATTCAAATATCTGTATCTATTAAATCTATTATCGTTCATTGGAGTCTGCGGATCATACCATGAAACTTATGTTTACATGATCTATTTCATCAGTGCAGGACTATCAAAAATTCTGCGGTAAAGGTTTCTTAAGCGTGTGTTTGAGAACACAGATGTAAATATCCACCTGTTACATAATTTAAAAACGTTCCATGCTATGGAAGGGATCCAATGTAGTACATTTAGTGCCACATGCACAGTCGTTCCGCGAGCTACCCACGGAAAGCCTGAGAGACCCTTGACCATTTTGTGTTGCACAGTCATCCCGTGGAACTGAAAGAGACCCGCGGCCTCCACGCAGCATCAGGGATTAGTCGTGGGAGGATCGAACCACCCGTGGCTGTCCCGTGGGTGATGTGTGTATCTACACCTAAGCCCTGCACGGGCCCTGCACGCCCGTTCGGCCCGGCGTAGTACCCGGCTCGGCCCGACCCGACCCGGCGGACTGCCCGGCCCGGCCCGTTTCAAGTACACAGGGTCGGACCGGGCCGGGCACATTCCGGGCCTAGCCGGGCCGGGCACGTTCCGGGCCAAGCCGGGTCGGCCCGGACACATATGATGTGGGGCCAAACCAGGCACAAGTACTTCGTGGCCAGATCGGGTTCAACACTTCAAAAGTCGGATCGGGCGCTAATACTGTCGGCCTATGTTAATCGTAATTTATTTGAATGCACTTTCCAATA
This sequence comes from Lepisma saccharinum, assembly GCA_022664845.1. NCBI lineage: Eukaryota > Metazoa > Arthropoda > Insecta > Zygentoma > Lepismatidae > Lepisma > Lepisma saccharinum. Next base: position 29,259 of record JAGDQP010022456.1, read on the forward strand.
CAAAATAAACTATTGATAACTTATCACGTGATATAGATTCCGGATACGGCCATCTTGGCCAAATTAGCAAATTTCGATTTCCGCATTGAAATCCACAAGGAAACGATAATGTAGTCAGCATGAAAAGCAAAGCTTGAAATTCGAATCGAACAATACTCAACGTGTCACGTGATATAGTTTCCGGCAGTCATATTAGCAGATAGTTTCATTTATGACCATAATTTATGAGCTTAATGCATAATGTATCTAATTCCTATATAATTCCATGTTAAAAATTAACGATTTTTAGAAAATGTTTTCTTATTTAGAGATGATATACACATCAAAGGACTTCAGATTCGTGTTTGCCATATCGTGTTTGGGAAAAAGCAGGTTGCAGATGGACGATTAAACGAACTGGAAGCTCTCCAGGACGCCATTTTGAATTTTTTGAGACAAATAAAAATATCTGCTAGAAAAGTGGAACAAACGGTATTTCGCTCAGAATGACACACCGAGAAAAATAGTTATCTCGGATTTTCCATAATACATGTCATCACTTAGTTGCGGCGGCCGTTTTGTGAATTATTTATATTTTAATATCTCGCGTTATAATGGTCATATCAAGATGGATTAAACGTTATCTTACTCTGGAATGCATCCTAAAGAAGAAAATTCCAATCAGAATACCAAAAATCTACCTATTGAGATCGGTACGATATATATATATGTCATATTCAGCCGTTTTCTATCCACTGCTGGATGAAGGCCTCCCCCTTTTCTTTCCACATATCTCGGTCTGCTGATATCCTCATCCATGTAGCTCCTGAAAAACGCTTGATTTCATCTACCCATCTTACATTTGGACGTCGTCTCGGTCGTTTCTTTTCTCTAGGAATCCACTGTTGTACATTTGTCGTCCACCTTCCATCTGTTCGTCTAGCTATTTGACCGGCCCATCTCCACTTCATCTTCTTCGCTGTCTTGATTACATCCTCTACCTTTGTTTGTGCGCGAATCCATTAATTTCTCTTCCTGTCCCTCCTGGTTATTTCTAGCATGCACCTCTCCATTGCTCTTTGTGTGACTCTCAATCTTTGAGTCGTTTGCGCATTCAATGTCCAAGTTTCGCAGCCGTACATCATCACAGGTAA
>JAGDQP010022457.1:0-30389 GCA_022664845.1 Lepisma saccharinum
AATAAACACCAATAATTTTTTTTGATGTAGGTACGAAAAGAGCAACATTTTTTTACTATGAAAAGAGCGGGAAAATCGACCCGCAAAATGTATTCGAAAGAGGGGATTCGCCCAGCGTTTGGACTGGTGACCGACTAAAACAACTGATTTTGCTTAACACACACACCATAGCGCTAAATCAATAGGCTTTTTAAGATCCATAAAGTAATCTCGGACGAACCGAATGGAATCTTTTTCTGTCATATATGTTTTATACGAAAAGGGCGGGGGCGACGGATACATATCACGAGGTGAAATATGAAACGAGATATGTAGGAGGAAGAGCGTAGCTTTTATTAAACAATCCGTTGTTGCATTATAAATCCGGCGGGGCAGTGGACGGCAATACATCAGGCCTGCTGTGACAACAATCTCTGCCGCCAACAGGTATGCATAGGGAGGAGACGGAACACAAAAGGTTCAGATTGCCTCACCGACGATGGTCTCTTGCCAAAGATGGGCAAAGCATATGGGTAAAAAATCATCTTAAAACATCATCCTAATGCATACGACTCTATAGTGTCTTCCTTGGCCGAACGCCACGTGATGATATCACAAACGAACATGGATATGCACATACGAGGACAATCAGAGACAAAAGTTACATACCAAGTAAAAACTTGGCTTTCTTACATACTTATGGTCAACCTTAGATCAGCACGCCTCAATACATCTCAACAAGGATTTTCTTATTTTTTATAAAAATAAACCAATACTGCACCATGTACTCACCAAAACGCATCGCATAAATCAGCGGCCTGCCAATTTAAATTTTCTGATGCTCTACAGACAGCAAAGTTCAGTGGAATAACGAGACCATTTCTCTACAACTTCTGACAAGAATTTCAACATGCTTCGCTTGTTGTCTATCTGTGTTGTGCAGCGTTGTCGTCAAAACAAAGTACAACGAATTATTTCTTCTCGAATGGCAGAGACCTCAGATTCGAACTTTTCGTTAAACAGTATAACGGCACACGAATTTTGGGCGTATGGTAATGATTCTGAGATGCACACAGTTTCTTCGCATAGCACAAGTACGGGGCACATTGAAACATTCTTTGCCTTGACCATATTAAAACGTGAAAAAAATTGTAAATGTTGATAGAGATTCCCAGTAAAGTTCCGTACAATTTTATGTAATTTCATTGAAATCCAGGAAAAGCCAAGAACGTCTCATATGTTGAGATGAACGTTTGCCAAGGCATTAGTCTAGGAAAAGCACCGAGAAATTTATTTTAGGTTATTGGAAGTTTTTGTTTTCAGTTCTTTGGGCACATGCGCAGAAAGAGAAAACGTTTCTTTTTTTATCGTAGCCCTGCATGAAACGATGATCACGTATTTACTACCGCCATCTTCATCGCTTATTTTCGCAATAATGGGAAACATTTTCAATGAATGAGGATTCTGATTCCTAACTGACAAATAGAAAATTGATTATAAAACGTCGTGTAAGTCGTGAGAATTACTAAGTTTATGTCTTCGAGGTTCCGGCAACGTATCTCTGACACACTATAATGTCTTAATCTGGTATTTCTTTATGACTGGCAGCTTGGTCCAGTTCGTAAGTCACTGGATTTTTAACTGCATGACCCAGTTTCGGTTACAGCTTCAGCTTTTACTCCCAGTATTTCTCGTTTTTATTAGTCAAGTTACTGAAAATTTCTATGCAACAAGGTTACCTAGATTTTCCAGGCATGTTTCGGATTTTTTTTTTCAGAGTAGGAAATCTCCAGGAAGTTCTGTGGTACGCATATTGTGCTATATCTCCTTGTAAAATCCTGAAAACTGTACCATTATCGTGTTTATTTTTGTCAAGTCTCAGGCCTGAGTACGGCAAGGCGCATCATTGCAATTCAGAAATAACAAAGAATGAACTGTTGTGAGCAACTACTAAGTGCTATGTGAGAATCGCACTCATTTTCTTTTGCGACTTCCGACCATGACTTCATGGGTACACTACCGGGACCAGAAACAAAACAGCAGTAGAAACAGTAATAAAGATGAAATGAATTTTATGGGCGGTAACAACACTATGGCTTTCGCCCATCCCGAGCAGTAGAAACAGTATCATAACGATTCTCCTCCAGTCCCTTTTCACCATGACTTTTCCATTATCTGGAAAAGTCATGGTTTCCTTTTACTGGCATGAGAAAGGTGTCATGCAGAAAGGTTGCAATAACTATAGTACTGAAGGAACTACGTAAAGCGCTTGGGCTTCCGTCGCGCAGAATATTCAACGAAGGTGTAATCATGCATGTCTACACAGAAGTTGCAACAGGTGATGATGCACGGTAACTGGAACATTAAATCTTGCCTCGTCCTTAGATTTGGGGCCTTCTGGCTTCTTTCCTTTCCAAAAGCTTAACGGAACATTACGCGGAATCCTTTCCAAGCTAAAGAGCTGTTTTATCAGGCAAGAAGACACCTTACGCAAGTATGACATAACGCCAGTTTCGCAACGGTAAAAGTGTGCGCGCCTGAGACTATAGAGAAAAGCATAACCAAGGTCCGTAGACCGCCGCTCGCTTAAGAGAGAAAGCGGGCGCCGGTCTACGGACCTTGATGTGTAACATATATGAACTTTCTAGGACTTCCCTAACATGGTCAGGAGAAACCCTCTGAACGCTTCTCGCATATGCTAGGAATAGCCCCGTGGAGTTAAGTAACATTTCTTGGACATATATATATATAGAATATTCTATGCATGTATGGGGTGAGCGCATCGGTGAATTCCAACATAGAACATCCATATAATATTATAAGAAACCTACGCTAGGATAATTCTTCTTTGCTAACAAATGTTCCAAGAAATTCTACAAACATTGTGATGGAAAAACTTCTCGATTGTTCTACATATCATGCGCACTTAAAAAGATCAACAAAGGTCGTGGTTAGAAAGAACGGTTTGAAGAAGTGACAGGAAAGAGCTAACAAGTGTGCAGCAAGGCTAAAGAAGTACTTTGAAAAAGATTAATTGGCCAGAGCTCGTGACAAAGTTCTGTAATCCAGAGGTTCAAATATGAGAGTGGTTCGGATTCTATGTCCTAACATATCCCTCAGTAGCTACGTGTTCTATTAGAACGAGAATCAAAATTCAAATAATTAAAAAAATAACTGATATTTGTATTCGGCTTGCTCACTTTTCTGGATTTACCATACCTTTACCATAACATACTTCTTGATTACACCTCGTATTACCCAACATTCACTGCGTATTTGAGGATGGTTACTGGTTACTGAACGACTGAATGTATAGTTTAAGTTTTATTTAGCTCTGTATTGCTTCGTTATTGTTACTGTTTCTTGTCACTTCTTTTGTTTGTTATTATCTTGTTTTGTTTGTTGCGCACTGTTATTTTGTCCAATGTAAAATGGCCTGAGCTGTATCTGGATACTTAGTAAATAAATAATTTTTCGTGTATGTAAAAAATATTTGCTCGTAATATATAAACATAAAAGCGCAATTTATTAATCCCACATGAATACCTAATATTAAGTCTTCAACACACCACAAGTGGAGACTTTTCGATTATTCTCTTATTTAAGAGTTTGCCCCTCGATACCTCAAGCTCATATATGTCACTCAGCCCAAAACGACACAAGACAAATGTTCTTCTGTTAACACAACCGCAAAGGCAACTTAAATATTAAATTCTTTAGTCCAGAATTCTGGTCCGTAGAGAAGGATCATGGATATTACAAGCGTAAAGTACTTAAACCATTGTACTTGAAAGCAGTAAAAAAGTTCAGAATATAATAGGCGATGCTTCAGTGGTCATTACAATCCTAGATACTCATGGATATGTCCCTGCCCCTCATCACATCGTATAAATAAACTTCAGCGGGGAGCCATAAACAAAATTTTATTCTTGGCAGATACATTCGTGGAGGGAGCTCTAAATCTCTCTTCGGTCATTCCACAAACGAAGCAATGTTCCCACTGAGTTGTAATACTGTCCTTTTATTCTCGTTCCGCGGCTTTTGAAAGAATATACAGAAACTAAAGGACCGCTTCCACACATACACATACAAAGGCACGTACACAAAAAACTCTCAATGTGAGATTAACAAACAATGTAACAGCAATAATGTTTTTCGATAAGATCTTACTGTCTTGAATGATAGAAAGGGAATTAGAAACATACAAATTTCAACAGGTGGTCAGTTCTTTTATGTAAACTTAAGACACAAATATAGAAATCAAAAACCTGACGAATATTTCTATCATCAGTTTCGTTTCCAAGAGAACGAGTAAATCGTTTTAACCCGTACAATGCCAAAGGAGGAAATGGGTTTATAACAGAATTATCGTTAATTGCCAAGTGAATAAAAACAGATTTAACTAATATTTTACTTTTGCTGATACAGATACATTTTCATCCTTTCTACACAAAAAATAATATTTGGTGAGAATAAACGAAAAGACATCTAACAAAAAATGGTGATCAATTGCTAAATATTAGATTGGTACTCTTTGTATTTTACGCTGCCCTCCTTATGCAGTTAGAATACATGGTAACACAATAAGTAATTTGTCTAATAACCAAGTATTTGTTCGCAGCTATTTAATTATATTACTAAACATTCGGATAATCTATTTGTGTGACAATCTGAGCGTTGTTGTGAATACGGGTTCGAGCGTAAATTTATTGGATCTTGTCTTTCGACAAAGCTTGAACCACTTTTTTTTTTTAACATTCTTCGTTGCTGAATTTGAATTTCATTTATGGTCTTTAGACATCTAAGGCTCAGGCCGAGATAGGGGAGGGGAAAGGATTCGGGAATGTGTCGGCCAGGGCCTAAGTTGAAGGTGCCATCCCGGCATTTGCCTGATGTGACTGAGGGAAAACCTCAGTCGGGATGGTCGGACGCTGGGATTGAACCCACGACCTCCCAAATGCTACGCCAACGCTCTACCACTGAGCTACGGCGGTTCAGTATGCTTTGTTGCTAGCAAAATACCTAATTTCAGTCTAAATCGGCCTGTTTTGCTGCTCTGTCTTTCTTTGAGCGGCTAGGTGAAGTGACAATCTTGCCTACTAGGCTGTCTACCGAAGGCAGTGGTGCTAATTGATGATTTTCTTCTTCTTCGGAAATCATATTCACATTTTCATTCATTAATTCTTTACATATGGCTAGGAGATACACTTTGTTTTACGTACGTTTCAATCTGTGGTTTATAAACTTCCAAGTGAACCGAAAACCATTACGACGATTATGTACGAAACTGTGTGAAAGAGAACTCGATGTCTTTCTTCAAAAATCCCATCGGCATAAGAAGGATAATCGACAATGAAGTCTTGAACTAGTGAACTGATCATAATAGTGTTACCAATGTTAGAGTTTAGTGGAAAAATAATAATAATAATAAAAAAAAAACTTGTCTTGTGCTTTTCTCTAAACCGCCAGTTCAATCTAAAGTTGTATCTTTTAGTACCAATAAAGGTTTAATTTTTAAAGGGCGTAAACATTTACTACATAATTCTCGTAACGTGTATACGGGGTCAATATGTATCGTTGAAGACTAAATACGTTGATATCATTTGTTCACCGCCTTATATTTACGATTTGATTTTAACAAAACGATTTCCCCGCGCATTTGACGGTCAGCATCACATTTCTTTTAGATTCGAATTCTATTAACATTCGCCAATAATTATTATTTGTATATTAATAATTAACATTCCAATATTTCATTTAGTATCCATGGAAAAGCTCAAAACCTAAATAAACAAGAAGTTTTATTGCAATCAAAGATATGGATGTTAAGGTGTGACAAAGCTAAGGCGATGTTTATTCTAATTAACAGCTAATTCAAATCAACAGTCGCGACATTACATGACTTTGAAGGCACATACATTTTACTTTTTTCTTAGGCCAGACAGGTAGGGTAAGCAACTTTTTATAAAACCAACCCGACACATATCGTGTTAAAAACAAAGCAAAGCAAAAAACAACTTTAAATTATATCTGTACCTCGGAGGTAAAACTACACTATGTCACTTTTCGCAAAACGCGAGCTCAGTTCATAGATTTGTTGATTTGAGTACGCTCTTTCACATTTTTTGCGACAAACTGTTGTTATCAATTGTCTCCTCTTTCAAAAAAAAAAAAAAAAAAGAAGAAGAAGAAGGCATAGATGTGTATCTTCAGTGAAAACATGCTCAAATGTACAATGAGGTCGAGCTTCACAAGAAAGTGACACAATGCACTTTACCTCCGAGGTACCAATATATATGTGGAAACACAAGTACATAAAACGTACTCATACTAACACTAAAATACATTTTAATTCGATTGTTATCGTAACTAATGTTAACTGTATTCTTCTGTAACTTGGTTTCCTCTAAGAAAAATGCTTTTAAAAAACGAAGGAAGAAGTAATGAATTAACTTTTTTTTTTAAAAAAAATAATACAGAACTTAAGCCAAAATTGAAATAAGGAAAAGAAATACTATTTTCTCTTGTAGATTAAATTTGATAAATATGCAGTAGTAACTCTTGAATTTCTTCCTTTAAAACTGTTTCTTATTTATCCACAATTTTTGATTTATTACTTACAATCTTGCTACATAACAAAGGTTCTGCACATTAGCATTTTATACTTAATATCGTTACCAGAATTTCTCGTATAATAATGGTAAATATGCAAGACGTCCTTTTATTCATATGAAAACTAACATGTATTTTAATTTTACATGTAAATAGCTTACTTTCATTTTCCTTATAGTGCTAACAAAAATCAAATTTTTGCAAACATATTTTAGTGTCATTCAAATGGTCTTTTGTTGAATCTATCTGCCGAGGTAAGTACCCGATCACGACTCCTCCGATTTTGTTCAAATTTTTAGAAGTGCTGACCAGTGTTTAAAAAGTTCTCTAAAATTTGGTGGACAAATGGACTGGTGGCCTCACAATATATTTTCTTATTCACGTTAAACATAAATTACATACACGTTACATAATAATACACCATTATATTGAAATTAGCCAAGACTAGGATTGATTATCATGCAATAATAATAATAATAATAATAATAAAACAAACAGAACCACTCCTCCCTTTGCAGGTATGGTTTCCAATCCAGAACGTCGAAATTAGATGGAGTAAAGAACTGGTGGTCAAAATCTGACACCAGGTGGCCAGATCTAATGACTGTTGGCCGTAGCGCGCCAATTTTGCATACATTTTAAACACTCGTGCAGACCAATGACCTAAATATTGCCCTGCAGACGTTCTATTCGCAAATGCCTAGTTTCGAAGCTAGAGGTGTGCAAAGTTTGGCCGGCATCGTCAAAAGCGACTTCGTATCTCCAGAAATAATAACGCACGCCATAACCAAATGTGTGCCCAATACATCAATTTCTGCATAGTTTATGATTGCAGAATGCTGCTTAAAGGAGAATTCAATACTTGTCCAATCACACCATACATTTTGTTTGATAGTTTTCCTATAGAACACTTCACAAGCACTCTCACGTCGTAACATAACCTACACAGTGATATACTGAGGACACAACACTTAAATCTGACAAGCTTCACCAACTGATCTCATCTCCTATTCTAACATTCTCTTGTTCATTTCACTTTTTAAAAAATGAGGTTAGTGTAAAGCGACGATCACTAATGATAGATGGCAGCACCAACTCTTTTTTCGTTGCATAAAATTGCAATGCTGCTCCTATAAATTCACGCTTAGAGAGTTCATAACCAATTCAAGAGTTCAATTAATGCCGATTTTCCTTTTCTGTTTTGTTCATTGTTGAAAGATCTCCATTGTTATGGATTTGGATATTTACAGCAACAATGAAACTCAACAATCAATAAAAAATCGGCACGGATCGAACTCATGAAATGGTTATGAACTTTCTTCGCTGAAAGTCTGAACTTTCTAGGTTTCAATTTGTAAGCAGCAGCATTGCAATTTCATACAAAGAAAAAAAATGCATTAGAGACATACGGAGGTAGTGCATCTAACGTTAGATATTGTTGCTTTACACCTTTAATTGCTCCAAAACAATATGTCCTGTTGCGTTCAATAACTGTCGTTCAATTTTGCCCACATTAGTGTCTTCTTTTCATCTGCTCTTTTCTCATGAGTCTCTTCAGCCTGAAGTATTTTGTTTGACTGTTGAAGCACTGAATTATTTGTGCTTTAAGGGCCTATTATATTTATAAACTATTGCGGGCGCAGTATAGGGTTTACTTAGTTTCTTAGATATGAAATAGAAGGCTCAAATTGAGTTACTTATTTCTACATATAGTAACCGACATATGTATGCTAACGTCACATAGTAACTTTAACGTTTGCAAAAGCTAGAAAAGAAATAGAATTACTTACCATGAGAAACACTTTCCTTTATAAATGAGTCGACAGCATCAAAGAATCTACAAGAAAAGCATAACATAGCATAAGATAGCATAGCTACAAGAAAAGCTTACCATGTTTATTACAGATTCTTATACGAAACAATACATGACTTAAAAGTACGCGAGGTAATTCTATTTTCTTTTTTCTTTTCAGATCCACAAGTTTGGAAAATAATCTCCTAAACTTGTATTTAGGCCTCGTCTATTACTTGGAGTTATCCAGATTCAATCGACTATTACGTGAAAATTATGTCTCATCTGGGATCTAAACCCAGGACGACACGATTTGGAGGCAAAACTATTGCCTGAGACCATACATTTGTTACAAACAATTTACATTGATATGGTATGTGTTACAATATAAACTTCATTTTATGGATTTATTTTAAATATTTAATCAGAATGGATTGTTGACATTCAAAATTTAATCTATCGATAGACAATAGATTGTCTTGAGCCAATTAAATAATATATTGTTGCAAAGATGAGAACGATTAATTGTCGTGATTTAATATGGGACATTTGTTTATTTTTACATCGGAAAAGATGTCAGTCGAGTGAGTAAAGAGTTGTATTATATAGGGAACGGTGAGTGAAATGAGAAGTGAATAGTGTAAATATGTAGGGAAGATACTATATAATTCATTATTCTAATTGAGCTGAGCGAGTTAAATAGTTTATGTCACAACAATGGTTTCTTTACAAACTGAAGCTCGCAAGTAATAGGAGGCTAATGGCCGCAGTCATGTAAAGAATGGTTTTGGGGATATGTAAGAGGTTTTTAAGCTGTCATAAGCTTTAAGTGTAGAGCTTTTAAATAAAGATCTCCACGTTCATTAACAAGTTTTTTCCTTGAGGCCTACGACTTAAGTTAGTAAGCTGCATTGTTATGCTTTCATTAGCATATTTAGTGTGGTGGAAAGCGATTGTCCTGCAGATCTTATCCAGTAGCCTCCACTGTGCTATATGCTAGCGCTGATTTGAAGCAGTGTGCATCGGGATAATCTTATTGAGAGGCAAGTATTCACGTCCATGATCCATAAATCAATGAGAAGCCACGAAAGCCCTGAGAAAAAGAGGGAATAACCGGAAGTACGCAAGTTATAAAGGTATTATAGAGACGACGACGTTATTCAGAGGAGTAAAATTATTAAGGAACTTTATGATATTGATCATACATACGACGACGTTATTTAGAAAGATATTGATTATATTATATACACAACGTTCAGTCTTTTAAACATTACAACATATATACCAACCTTTGAATAAGTTTTAAAAATGCGAACAAATGTAGCACAGCATCATCACAAATTTAATGGGACGCAAATCTCAAACAAATAATGACGCAAGCCGTGTCGCCCTTACAAATCACAACCAAAATTATGCCCAAGAACTGTATCTAAGCAAAGTTTATGATTTGAACATGCTGCTTAGAGGAGATTCTAATGTTTATCTAGTACACAATCTCAATTCCCTGCCAATTATATTTTTACTACGGAATTATCTATATGTTATGCTTCGTTTATGATATGCTTTGCTCAAAGCTCCGAAAGCACACATTTTTCGAAATTTATTAAGAGCATCTTCTTCTGGTTTGTCTTCCCGTACATTAAGGTGCTGAGAATACCGATTCTAATTTGCTTTGACACATCATCTTCGGTTGGTCTGGATTTTTTCTAATCGACTACGTAGTTTCTAAAAACGCCAGCTTTTAAAAAAAAAATCCTTCGTGTCTTTAACAGAAAACATTCCAGTTAAGCAAGTGTGTATACTCTTCTACGTACAGTGTCAAATTTAGTGTTTGGAAGTCAATTATATATCACATTCTTGATACTCTGATAGGGTTTTCCTATTACCCAAAAGAATTTATGTACATCTAAGGACACCGCTTCTCAAGCAAGACATTTTATTTCGTTATTTACAACACGTAGTTAAAATGTACGCCTAATGATTTTCACTTCCCTTTCTTGAATTAAAGTTTAGGAGGTAGACACCACGATGAACCAAAGGTATCGAATGTCTTGAAACGAAGTAAGGAGGGAACTTCTGACAGCCGCAACATGCATTAAACTACAAATACACATTCGACGCTGTCACGTACTGTCGAACATCACTGACAAATGTTGCTATTGATTTTTGTTCAGGAGGAGCTGTAAAACATGCATGTGTCACCTTGATTAACCAACCAGTGTTACTTTTATTTGTGGCTTCTCAAATTACAGCATTTGTCCTTTCATTCAAACTTTTATCTACATTCTTTTCAATCACAGGAAAGTAGTAACACCGTAATAAATATTTCGGAAAGGACATAGAAGAAATCTAGGACACAGGACGATAAAATATTTTGGAACTATTTCTTATAATACAGCTGGAATGGAAATAGAATATAGCTGGAAAAGTATTTTACGAAAAACGGAAGAGAACAAACAAAAGGTAAATTATTTCGAATCTCTTTATTCAGGTATTATTAGGTAATTATTCCCTATAATAAACATTGGCGCTAGATGAACATTGACGGCGTTTGACTGGTCTAAATCTGAAACGATATCACTCAATGCTCCAAAAATCGCTTCCTGTTTCACTAGTCATGATCAGAAAATATGGTATTCAGGAAAGATCGAGCAAGATGTCCTTAAGTGATCAACTGGATAAAATCAAGATAATTCTGACGTTTCCTGAACCTGACATTGATCGCATCTGCAGAGATATTATGCAGAAGTGCCTTCGTTGACTGTTCTTATAAAGTTCCTGGGCGCTGGTTGGTTAACTTTGTAAATGCTTTCCTAGCGGCCGAATTAGAAGCTGATATTTCTGCTATGGTCAATCTTCTCTTGTGAGATGGCCGGCGTTATTTATACTCTTCTGTCCCATTGGTTGAAGCTGTTTACAATTTAAAAAAAAAACTGAATAGAAATACTGGCTTCTAACTCAGCCGTGTGTGGACATTGCCACTAAGAAAGCGTACACAAGGCCAACCAATTAGTGTCGAACTTTTTGAGAGCATCTAATCACACACAAGGAGACTCAACCTGGTCCCCATTATATACCTTGCATACAAGAAATTTGCCAGCTATGTATTTAATATCTCTGAACACGAGAATGTCAGTTCTCGGAACGTCGGAATTTTTCACCTGTCTGATCCAGTGGCGGTTCGTGACACAAATAATAGGTGAAGTACTACAAAAATCCATCAATACGTTCTTAATATCCTTGTTCGTTAACATTTATTCTGGAATTTCTGGGCTTAGACAGGATACTGATAAGGTCACTATCCGATCTTGGATGATGGTGGCTGATTTTCTGGCCAAGTTAATACTCATTAATGCCTACTTAGTTATTGTTTATCAGAATAATAAGTGAAGCTGAACTTCACTAACTTCCCCTGATGAGCCGCCACTGGTCTGATCACATGAGAATATCAGTAGACACCACCAGAAAAGCTTCAACTCTTCTTCAAGAAGTCAACTGATATCCAGTAATGGAAAATCACGGTTCTGCGCTAATAACAAACACAAAAAAGGTTGAATACGTATTATAGCACCATGTTCTGCAAGAAAAACTCAGTGGGAGTAGTGTTTAACCATGCTTACGATACATAGGTTTTTGGTTTTCCCTAGTTGCACTAGGGTAATGTCAAGACGGAATAAAGACTGGAGAGATGGCCGCTACCTTCCTCATCCATCTCTTTCCACGAAAGACGTAACACATCGAAAGGTTTAGGACATACACTATGCAGATTTCAATGAAACGAATGTAAATATGAAGATACAATAGCCAGAAACAACAGTATATTTTATCCTTTCCTATATACTTTATTTTCCGGAATTTTGTTTCAGACGCACCGAGTTCACTGCTAACAACTTTGGAAACGCTAACACTAATTCATATTGACGTCCTTCCACACACACACAAAAAAAAGTGACAGGAGTTTTTATTCTGATTGTACAGTAATATTTTGATTTCTGAAATCTAAACATAATCTTTATTTATTCTCGGTCGAAGGGCCGAGTAGAGACAAGAGTTCCAAGGTTTTCCTTGTTACGTAAGGCAATATCATATTCAGAGACCGTTTCCTTTCGTTTACTATGCTCCCCTGGGTTTACCTTTCCCGCGCTTTGGCAATATTTACTCTGCAGTATCCAGTGTAAGGAGGTTTGAACGGGTAGCAAATACCAAAGAAAACATAGGATTCGGACAGAATGTCTCGGATATTTTAAACATCATCCACCCGTCAAAAAGAAATTCCACAAGACCTTAACTGAAAGCTGGAATACAATAACTGATTCAGTCATTTTATACTATATCCTAAGCCTAAGGCATGTATTATAAAAACGGCATAGAAGAAGACAAAATAAGGAACATGAAGAATTTACATGAACACCCACGTTCTAGAAATTAATATTGTCATTATATGTGAATTTGATATTGTAAAGAGTTTATTTACTTGACTTTTGTAAATGCACCTTTTGCACCCAGTTAATCTGTTTGCGTTTAATAATTTCTTGCGTACGCTGGTCTGGTCACTATTTGAGGTAAAGGTTGGTAATATCGTGACATTGCTAATTTCGTGATAAATTACATTTTGCACAACCACGACATCACCAACAGCTGTCGACTTGGACAACTATCCCGCAGAATGCAGACAATGCTTTTGAAGTCCCCTGGTGGCACAAAAATCTATACACTACTCTTTTATCGCTACATACTGAAGAAGCGTGATACAAAATTTAATTAACTGGAGTTAATAAGGGCCTATTGAGAATAAAAGGTGTTCAAATCACAATTGAGACAGAAGTATTCAAATCACAATTAACTGAGAAAGGAAGTTATTTACAATTAAGTGAGAAAAGTGTTCAAACACAATTAAGTGAGAAAGAATTGTTCAAATCAGAATTAAATGAGACAGGAAATTTCAAATCACAATTAAGTGAGAAAGAAGTTGAATTTTTATTTATGACCTTTAGGCATCTAAGGCTCATGTCGGGATAGGGGAGGGAAAATGATGTTGGAAGGTATCGACCAGGGCCTATAATGAAGGTGCCATCCCGGCATTTGCCTGGTGCGACTGAGTAAAAACCCTACAAAACCTCAATCAAGATGATTGGCCGCTGAGATCGAACCCAGGACCTCCCGACTGCTACGTCAACGCTCTACTACTGAGCTACGGCGACTCGGTGTGAAAAAGAAGTGTTCATATCACAATAAAGTAAAAAAGAAGAATTCAATTGAAAGGGTAGTGTTCAAATCACAATTAAGTGAGACAGAAATGTTTAAAACACAATTAAATGAGGCAGAAGTGTTCAATTTACAATTAAGTGCGAAGAAAAATGTTCAAACACAATTAAGTGAGAAAGAAAGAAGTGTTCAAATCACAATTAAATGAGAAGGAAAATGTTCAAATAACAACTAAGTGACAGAGATGTGTTCAAATCAATTAAATGAGAAGGAAAGTGTTCAAAACACAATCTGACAAAGACACGATAAGCCACTTTTTGAACACTTTATTAACATTGCTTGAGCACAAAATTATTTTTGTACAAACACGAGTACAAGAAGTGAAAATAAGTTATTTTTTACAGTGTGTAAACGCAAAGCCAACAGAACATTTTCGGCTAATCGTTTAAGTCACAGGTCACTTTCTTCAAGAAGTGATCATTCATTCTGTTGAACTTGTGTGTCCAACAAAACGAAGTTGTGAAAAATGCCAACTTCTACTGAATATTTGAAGGGTGTGAGGCAAGAACATGGTAACCCACAATGTTAAACTTTTAAGAAATTCGATTTTTACTGCTGCACAAGTCATTTTCATTGGCTGAAAGCTGATTTTTCACGTAAAGCTATACATAAAGGCTTAAAATAATTGTACTAAGTCAAAATAACGAATTTCTATTTTTTCATGCTGCTGTGTGGGTTACCATGTTTTTTATCTATACCATAATATTCGCTACCTAAGTCACTCAAGAATAAATCTTTTCACTGAACTCGCTGTAAGAAATGTTTAATTTACAAATTCTTTTCCATTTTAGTGGCAAGCTGGTATACTGCTCCTCGTTTCCCGCCATCTTAATTTTTAGTTACCTTCTTATGAATCCCAAAATGTTACAATAGGCTTACCATAAGTAAATATTGCTGCCATCTCTGGAGCACAATTTGAAGTCGGACATTAAACGACGCGGTATGATTTCTTTCCATCGGGTGCTGAATAACTCAAAAAATAAACATTTGTGGGTTACCATGTTTTTGCCTCACACCCTTCATTTGTCCTCAATGCTGTATCAAAACAAACCCGGGACCGTTTTCACTGAAGCATGAGATAATATCAATACCGAAAATACTTCTTCTACAAGAAAACACCTCAGTGGAAAATTTTGGAACATAAATATTTTACGGTCTTTCCCTGGTCAAATACGAAAAAGTTGCCAAGTTTTGGTGCATATATGATGTTTTGGTGAAGATTTGTTCAGCAGACAGACATAAAAAGGTGTTTTATTTAAGATTTATAAACTGAGGCCCAATCAGTATTGACAATGAGACCTCATTACTAGATACACAGTGTTGAAGAAAAAGATTATAAAGATTAAAAAATGGCTACCTTGTTCTTCAGTTTCTCCACGTTTACATTCTCGCTGGAAATGTCACTGAAGGTTATAGAGAAACGTTCTATTAGCAGTATTTAAGTACATAGTGATCTATAAGCCTGGTACAAATCTTTTGTAAACGTTTTAAAAGAGATTAATGTAACCAATTTTAACTGGATCAAGTATTGCATCTATGACACATGTAAGCCTACCTATCCGCCACCTTTGAATCTGGCATATCGCCACTGAACAGGCACGCTTATTGGAGTCCGGATTTTGCCATTCTGAGCAAGGTTTTCCTTCGCGTTAACAGGGTAATGCTGGAATGGAACTTAGATATGGGCTCAGGCCGATACCTTCCGCATTCTTGCCCAGATCAGTGCATACCATGGGATGCCTTTCAGCCCTACAGAACTCAAATAGTAAATAAATAAAGTTACGAGTATGAAGATAAACTGTGCAAAAAGAAACTAATTTTCCGCTATTCTGTGCAAATGCATCAATCATCATGAGCTTCTCTACATGTGAATTAGCTAAAAAGCGATATAAACGCTAGATACATTAAAATTTTATGTACGTCAGCACTAGAAAATTAGTCGTTTAATATTATCTAATGACTGCCACTCTTAACTTCTTTAAAGCATACACAAAGGGAATTATTACGTTACAATATAACCCCAAATTTAACAAAAGTACGTCACTATCAGCGTTTGAGGTAAGCCCAAGCTCTTTTACGCAATTGCAATGCTGTCAGTCTTACTCAAGCTTAGTTAATTGATATCAATCAACGTGGTTCCACACGTAAAACACTTTACCACATCGTAAAATCTCCCGCACTTTCCAATAATACTAACCAATTTTCCTCATTCTTGTCTTTACAAAGATTAGCGTGTAGATATAAAGAAAACTTCACGAGATTTAACCAGAAACGATATCTATAGATGTCAATATGCACATCAAGATAAAAAATACAAATATACCAGTGTTGCTAACTGCATCTGAAAAGAAAAGAGGCATAATATAATGTTATATCCTATAACGATATAATTAGTGTTTTGCGCTCCTCCAAGGCACGTTAAGATCTGTTAATTCATTCCGATCTTGCTCCTTCTTTTGTCTTAGGATGCGATTTATCTTCCTTAATACTGTCAAGGACTTGGATCTGTCTTCTTCATTTCCCTCAACCATACCTTCAACTGCATCCCTCAGTATACAATTTCTGCCAATGTCCTAACCAGCTTCTTTTATTGTCTTTTTGTCTCTACCGTTGTTTGCCTCTCAGCTACCCTCTTCAGAAGTTCCTCATTACGCATATTCTGTGTTCCGCTGAGTTTCTCCATTCTCCTCCATGTACACATTTCAAAAGCTTCCAATTTTCTTTCGTAGAGTCCACGTCTCGGCTCCATACAAAACATTTAATACTCTTCCTCAACTCTCTGTTAACTGATCCACAGAATACATTCTTCTTACGAGGTAAGTACCCGACTACAATTCATAAGTATCGTGCATAAAGTTCAGAACAATGAATTAAACATTGCCCTGCAAGCGTTCTATTCGCAAATGCCTAGTTTCGGAGTTAGAGGCGTGCAAAGTTAGGGCCGCAACGTCACAAACTTCATTTATCCAGAAAAAATAACGTAAAACCTGTCGGTTTAGCAAATCACTACCAAATATGTGTCCAATACATCCATTTCAGAAAATGGTTTATGATTGGAGAACGCCGCGAGATTGAGAAATGAGAGTTCAATACTTTCCCGGTGGAACCGTAGTAATTTCCTTGATAATGAAAATTCTTTGATAAACGTAGGACGACGTTTATGCAAGCAGTCTTGATTCACCAGTTTTCTTACACCCAATATTTATATATGTAGCTGTGCGTGTGAAAGAAAGAAAGAGAAAGAGAGAGAGAGAGAGAGAGAGAAATACCGGATATATATTAGATAGAGTGCGTGAGAGGAAACATCCGTGTGTCACTTCTCGACCTATCTGTTCGTTCTGATAAACGTCTCTACTTTCAACCTTATTCTCTGATTTAAATAAAAGTTCCTTCGATTCGTCCATTCCATATCTACTTTCTTCAATACATGCATTAAGATTTTCCAGTTAACTCGATCGAATGCCTTTTCCAAATCAACGAAATCTCATATCCTTAACACTTATTGGTGATTAGATGTCCTAGACGCTTCTTCCAATTCCTTTCCTTGAATATATACCCACAGAAGGACACTCTTCCTCAGATTTATGACGAGATAAGGATATTGATGCGGTACAGCTAATTAATGCGTATCATTTAAACAAACCTACATGCACAACGAAAGAAATTACAGGGATTTGGCACTGAAATGAACTTACACGATAACGTAATCTAACTTTAAAATGGTTAAATTGGCAACAGTGACAAATATTTCTAGAAAGTGTTAAACAATAGATAAGCAAAGTTATTATATTATTAAATTCAGTTTAAATAACTTCCCTGATGCAGAAGATTAAAATTCTAATACCCATTTACGTTTATGAGGTTTATTATATCATCACCACACAACTATTTATTATAACTTGAAAAAAAAAAACACACATAACTGCGCGGAAGAAAACTACTCACTCTTAATAAAAATTATTATTTTCAAGAACAAAAAACGGCCTTGGAAAAGCTGTTTCTTTGTGTATTACGTTTTCATTTGTAAAATTACGAAATATTTCCAACTTTCAGAAAAAGAAAAAGAGATCATTAACCTTTCTTTGCAGTACCAATGCTTGAAGTGGGTAGGAGGGCTATAACTGAGAAAATTCATACGAGATGAACATGAAGCTATTGTAGATGGAATTCAAGGTTGTGATTGCTTTCTACCCAGAAAGAAGTTTTTTATGTAATTAAAATCACTGTTGAAGCATACATGTGTACGTCATAGACAAGAAAATTCACGTCAGCAATTGAATAAGTGAGTGGTAAAACCACAAGTCAATAAAAATAAATAAATAAAATTCAAAAAACGATTTATTGGCTTTTTATTAATGGGTTTTTATTAATTTATTTTGTCTTATTTTGCATGGTGGAGTTAAGGTCAGATAGGACCTTTCCTACGAGTCAGTCATTACATATAAGATACAAGAATTTTCTCTAGAATAGGCACAGTATAGGACCTATGCACTGAACGTAATCTTACAAGAATTTTCTCTAGAATATGCACAGTATAGGACCTATGCAATGAACGTAATCTTACAAGAATTTTCTCTAGAATAGGCACAGTATAGGACCTATGCAATGAACGTAATCTTACAAGATTTTTCTCTAGAATAGGCACAGTATAGGACCTATGCAATGAACGTAATCTTAACCCAATTTACTATTAAAAATCAGCGATAGAACCTAACCCAACCTCCACAGTCTTGTAGCAACTGCAGCTGACTTCGAATTTACTACTGTGCAGAGGGGCAAGTTCAAATGTTGCTCGCGACACTAATTTTATCTGACCCTTTCTAGTATTTTCTTCGGTTCCTCCAGTTTGTTAGTAGGCCTACCTAGAATACATGCCCTCGCCATCCCTTTTTCTCCAGATAATGTGTTCGTCGAGGACCTTCACCTCTAACGGTCCCAAATTTTTGGAAACTTAATTTTGTCCTCGTCTTGGCCCAACACTGCAATCGTATTTCAAGTCGTTTTAAGATTGAAAGCGTTGTATCGTTAACATGAATCACACTGTTTTGAGTGTGTCAAGTGCAAAAACACCATAAAGAAAAACTGTATTGACAAGTCACACATTATTATGGATAGCAAAAGGGAAGAAAATAGTTAAAATCAAAATGTGATGTGCCCAATTTCACACAACTGTGTATAGAACAAAAAATACCGTAAAGGTACGTTAAAGAAGAAATGGGAGAATCTAATCTTGCCGTCGAGGTCAATGAAATCAAATCTGAAATCAGTTTCCAGCTAAAGAGGGCCGAAATAGTGGTGGTGGTGGGATAAAAATGATCGACAGGATTCATAACAATAACAAGAGAATCTCCCATCCTCATTTTCACAACCCACAACTGTTTCTACGTCGTACTAAAGCTTCTTTTGCGAAATGACGAACACACTCGTCAATCAATTCCACCTTCCATCTACCCCACACACAGCATTCTACAGATTGTGTGTCTCAACTCTCTCAACTCACCTGCTGGCAAGTGCAGAGCGCGGAACCGGATCTGATAGGGAAGCGTTTCTCTCTGTTTCACTCTCTCTAATCTCATCAAAACTGATTTACCCACCTGATGGGATCGACCCATTATCACCGATTAGTTACACCAATTGAGCACGATGGGATAACACAACCACCTTCGGGATTCTTCATTGGATGCACACAACCGACGTTGAAAGATATCCATGTTTTTTTTTTCTATCTAACCGAGAGAGCATTCATGCAAGTTTCAAGACCCAGGAGCTGTAATTAATTCACCTACTGAAACTTTCACTTGCACAAAGGCTTACATTTTATAAACGTACGTGTGTGTGTGTGTGTGTGCGCAGTCATTACAAGTAAACTTCAGTCATGTACTGAACGTAAATTCGTAGTATTTTTTTTTTTTGGGGGGGGGGGTTACAAACCAGGTATGAAAATGAAGCAGTAAGTAACATGATAGCCTAGAGACTGGTATTTCAACCTACAGTTCGCGAGCTCTTAAAAATTATTTTTCAGGTTCAAGATCAGTGCATTTCCATCTAAAATTTCTTGTTTGATGCTCATTCAGTGTACCTTGATGTTTAAAAATAGCTATTAGTACTATTTGTCACATTTATACAAGATCAAAATTTTGTACACCACAATTTTACATTTTATTCTTTATTTTATAACAGTGGCGGCTAAACAGGTGGAGATAGTGAAGATGCACTTCACATATTATTTTGTTCCTGTATTCGCTAAATATTAAAGGCACAAGTGTTTGAGAAGTAATGAAATAAATATTTTAAAATATCAACAATCAGAATCAAGGAAAACGCATGAATAATTTGTGCTCAGTGAGAGGTAATCCACGAGGATGCTCGATAATGAGTACCATTTGTCATATTAGGAGGAAACCGGTTTAGTTTGGATATCCAGGTTAATTGTTTAAGATGCAGAGATTACGGAAGTGTGTGAATATAGAGATGATTTGGGAGCACTTCACCTACTGTTTAAACCACGAGCCGCCACTGCTTGATAACATCAACTCATTACAGTCACTGATTTCTAATGTATTAATACCAAATATTCACAAACTTAAAAATACGGCAAAAAAGGGTTAAAAATTTATAGCCCACTACGTTTGG
Organism: Lepisma saccharinum; assembly: GCA_022664845.1. Taxonomy (NCBI): domain Eukaryota; kingdom Metazoa; phylum Arthropoda; class Insecta; order Zygentoma; family Lepismatidae; genus Lepisma; species Lepisma saccharinum. Next base: position 20,282 of record JAGDQP010022457.1, read on the forward strand.
ATTGGATTGGCATAATTTTATAATTGAAATAGTGCAATGGCAGTTACGTTTTTTTTTTTTTTTAAGAAAATATGCAGTCTAATAAAAAAAAAAAATTTTACTAAAAACGGAGAAAAAAAAAAAAAAAAAAAAAAAGCCACAATAAACGAAGTAATTCAATACCTCTATTATGTGTTAAATGGTTTCCTTTCCTCTACTTTATCATCCCTGGTATTGTTCCTCTATTGCATGCGCTCCCTAGTACTTCCCCATTACATATTATTTGTATCCAGCTCCGAAGTTCACATTTCGATTGGTGATTTCGTTTCGGCTTTATTTAAAATAATCAATTCTTTAGTTAGCTATTTGCTAATAAGTTATTTGCCTTCGTAAATGCCTCTTTGGGCACTTTCTTGCCTTTCACGTCCACTTCAGTAACACAAAGAGGTTTCATTACTCGACTGATTTCTTTGAAGATTATACTCCTTTAATAGTTCCAGAAAGTAATTACTCGTGTTTCGTCCTCTTTGATGAAATAGACGCGCTTAAAGTTACCCTACCCTTCTCCGTACGGATAATATCAATGATTTTTCAGTTCCCTTCCGTACAAATCATAGAAAACAACGTCGTCATAAAATGACTCAACAAAACTGACTTTTTTTTGGCAGCGGGATATTGTCAAACAAATATAAGACATTCATCAGAAAGTCGTACATTCTTTCTTCTTCCTCGCTTTGAAAAAGAAAATTGAAGACTTAGAATGTCATATTTTGTAGCTGAGTGGGGTTGAAAGTTAGAAAGATTAAGCTGTTCTATATAAGTGGGTTTTTGTGACCTGTTTTGACATAATAGAAGCTTTTCAATGAATCGTTACGTGTTCCTGTAAATACTGAAAGGATTTTGTGTCATCTTATCCCCCCCTTTCAATAAAAAAAAGAGAGGCTGATCTCGTAACTTTAGGTAAGAAGTTGAGGATCTAAGGAGATTTACAACGAAAACTGTACCTGAGAGGTACCGCCAGTCAGTCACAATTAGGACTTGTTACAGAAGAAGCAAAAATGTCATCTAAAGTGGAAAGACGTATGTGCCATTTAAAACAGAATTGAATCAAGTAGATTCAATATTGTAAGTACTATTTGATTGAACTTGGACCAGGTATTTTGCCACACACAATGGGGCGGGGGAGGTCTCACCCGTCCAAATTTTTCAGCACACACCACCAGTTTTTAAAGATTTTACGGTTAAAAGTCTATAAAAATCCTACAAAAGTCTACTTACAGCCCTCCTACTTTGGTCTTACATCCCCCAAAACCGAAAATCCTGGCAGAATCCCTGACTTACCATAGTTTACCTCTCAGCTGTTTAACTGTGACTTACGTTACTTTAATCCTCAGGTACAGAACTAGATTGTTACCTCAATACTAGGTTATGTCTAAGGCAACGTTTAAAACATTTTGTATCGATTTTATATAACTGTTTACTAACAGTGTTTAGTTATCGTCAGTTTACATTTTTTTTTGGGGGGGGGGTCAAGTAATGAATTTCGATATATTTTTTTTTAAAAAATAGTATTATTATAGGCTGGTCGGTTCTTATTCAACGAATTTTACTGTTCTCTTTCTGTTTTAAATATTTACAAAAATAAATAGCATTTATTTCATCAACTTGGCGAAACATGAAAATCAAGTAGTGACCTAGAGGTTTATTGCCTATAAATGACGGAACAATATGAACGAATGGTTCAATTAGCAACATAGGCATACTGCAATTTTACACTGATATCTGTATGCTCAAGCGAATTAATTTATAGTGAGAACTAGCCACAAATAGGTACTGTTTATGCATTTACAATATGAGACTACCAATGCGAATAGTTTTGAAACGGACCCATGCATTCAACTAAACAAAGAAACAAATATACCCAGCAAATATTTTGCACCAATAAGAAACAAGGCGGTGTGATCCATATATGCGTAGATGCCATAAATAAATTCAATTCAATAATAAATAAGACCTGAAAAATATGATGCCACCTATGGGGATCGAACCTGAGACTGTAGTCCATATGATGCTACTCACTTAAACTAATTACTGATACAGTGGCCGATACTAGGAGACCTGTTTTTCTTTTATTATTTTGTACAGAAGTCCATTTAATTTTTCATTGTAATAGCTCCTCTAATTTTATATGATTTCTTCAAAAACACTTCATTTCTCCAGTGTTAAAAGAATTATAGGGGCCTAACATATTACTGAATTTACTAGTTGCTTTAAAAAATGTTTTAGCACGAATTATCTAACATTCTATCTTTTTTTGCGATTTCAGGCACATTTAATTAGCTAATTTGTTCGACAGGAAGCAAATAGATCGATTCGTGTTTACGTGGTCGCAGTACTGAATAATATTTAAAACTATCCTCTTTCCCTTATAAGATTAATAACAAATCCAAACTGATCTGTTGAAGCATAATGTGCAGATACGTATTCGGAGATTTCAGATCAGCATTGGATATGTGGTTCCGATTCAAAACTTACTTACGCTGCGAGATTCTCCATGAATTTCCACAGTGCGAATGTTGGGATGGTATCTAATTATAGGTCCTGCTCGCGAAAAATCAGAGAGTAAAATCCACAGTTGCATGGCGATATAGACGACTTATGACGCTATTAATACCACTAAATTTGCAGGACCACAATTCATTACAGAGCACGCTGTTCCCACCTTCCTGCCCTCTGTTTTCGTTCGCGAATATTGATGTAGCATTTTCTAGAGTGTATCTTTAAAGATAGGATGTTATTCCGGCAGGTTTAGGTGTAAGCAAATTTGAATTTAGATACCAATTCGAAAATCGATCGATATAGTATAAAATATCAAAATACTGTACATTACATATTCGTTCACATACAAAAATCTTTGAAAATCAAATATAGATCACATAAAGAAAATCGTTAAAAATCGAATATAGTTCATACTGACATTCTATATACTGAAATCATATATCCCTAGCTAGGTTAATATTTCTATACTGTACAGTCGGCTCCAAAAGTTTTCCTCTGCGAGTAAGTATAATATGGATGGATCGATATGAGAACAGTCTAAAAAATATCTATTTCTCTTTTAGTTAGGGAAAAAGTACACCAAATCGGTCAATTCAATCTGGAGCTACTGACAAAAGAAAGTGTAGCAATAGAAAGTAACTTTTGACGTCGACTGTACAATCCATTAATGGAAATTAAAAAATATACATACTGAAAATAAGGTTTTTTCAATTAGTAGAAATTTTAGCAGCAAAGCGTCCAGGTAGACAAATCATTCCACCTCTTCATCATTGTATCATTCATCACTACCATTATTTAAGCCTTAGACTTAACCGGCGAATTTAGAACCTTCCACAATACATGAGCAAAAGTGTTTCTCTACTTTTAAAACACGGAACATCCGTTAGGAGCTCGGAAATCTAATGTGGTAAATACAAAAGGAGAAAAATGGAAATGACTAAGCAGTATAAAAATAAAAAAAAGACCCCTAACTCGTTGTGCTAAGAGGTCGAAGGTTGCTTCACAAATCAAGCATTTTGTGAGACTTCTTTCCCTTTCAAAAAACCTATCACAACACACCAGCTGTGAATTAAGGGGAGCCACAATGCCTGTGTCACTGGACTACGAAACGATATCTCACCGCGAATGCCACAGCCTCTGTGAACGATGACCTTAAAGATGCAGGGAAGAATTCTGGATGAGGATTATTGCTACTTTGTTGTTATGAACTAGTCACAAAGGTAACTTTAAGTATAAAAAAACTGACATCACCATTGTTACTATGTTTATCTAAATAATAAAAAAAAATATTGATATTGCACTGAAGAATTCGTTGTTTCATTATTTCTAAGTCACAAAGAAATATTATTAATGCAGAGTAGGATCAATAAATCAAAAGTGCCTGCTTTCACTTCCTTTCTACAATACGCCTCCTGAACAAGATAATTTCAAATGCAGTGCGAACTTACAAACGCATACTTCAGGTGTTTTCTTTCAATTTATTTATAACTTTAGGCAAGTTTAGCTCAGCCCAGGATAGGGTAGGGGAGAGGATGCTGAAAGGATGTCGGAAAGGTACAATCCCGGCATCTGTCTACTATAAACTAAAGACAACCATACGAAAGCTTGTCAGGGCCGGCTGCTGGTCGGAGATCCCGATTTCTAAAGCAACTTTCTACCAACTGAGCTACGACGGCTCGGTTGTCACAGAAATCGTCTGCTGTGCGCTACACTATATTTGAAAATTCATCAGGTTTCAAAAATTTTAATGCTTCTGATAAAATGTTAACAACAGAATTGAATTAACAACTATTTTTCTTACAAAAAGCAGGGGATCTGGTATCGCTATTGAGGATATGCATTGTTTATATATACATACACATATGTATATATATAGTAAAACAAAGCACATTTACATTCTTCAACTGAGTTACATATTAAAAGTTTCAACTGAGTTACATATGGCGTCCGAACGGGTGAAAGATGAACTGTAATTAGCTCCGCAAAATCAAATCTAACAATTGTGGAGTCTCTTCTTGACGACTATGTGCTGTCAGTAGCTCAGGTTTTTTTAATGCGGAATAGTATGTTTCGAGTTTCCAGGATAATACTTAGTTGCGGATCTAGATAAAATAGCTTGTCTGTTGGTACGATGTCAGCGTGACTCTCATCTCTCCACTCCTTGCAATACTACTGAGAAAATATCTGACCGCTTTACTAGAGTCGTTCGTTTAAAGACGGCCCCCTCGACACTCATGGTTCCTTAACTTATGAGTGACACTGTTGAAATATATATATACGCCTTCAGTTTCAAGGAATGTGAAAATCCGTAGGTTTTGAACCTCTCAGGAGCTGGCATGAAAAGAATACATCTGTGATGCAAGGAGAGGGAGAAAAAAGTTCGGATAACAACCAAAGATTCCTACTTTGCACATTAAAATTAGGTTTAATTCCGTTATGAATATACGTGAAAACTAAAACGTTAATATCGACCTGTAAAGGGAAGATATTAACGAACGTAATAAACAGTAGCTTTGATGCCTAGCTATCAGGTTTGTTTCGTTGCATTTCACAAATTAATGTCCTTAAGAGGGGCGGAGGCATCTTTGAACAAATGACTATATGTTAGTTTCTCTTTCCAACTGATGCTGTTTCACGTGCTCTAACATGCTCTGAATAAACCAATACTATGTCACTGGGAATAGGAATAATCTCTAATGTTTTTAAATTTATCTTGTCCGGTGAAGGGAAATTTGTCAATCTCTTTGGTCTAGTTGCTAAGCTTAGGAATGCCCATACGTTTCAAGTCCTGCTACCAGCCACCTGACTCTGGTTCTTCACAGTTTTCCTCATTTTTATGTCACAAATGCCGGAATCGTGACTCGAACAATACCTTGGCAGTTGCCATCCCCAACATTATTTGAAAGAATGGTCGCCGAGGAGCGCCATCATCCCTATGGTTTGTGACGGGTACAAACTATAAATAAATATTTAGCCCACATAAGATTAAAAAAACTACTGACTTGAGCAATGCAAACTGTTAATAAACAACTTGAAATAATCTGGAATAAATAACAGTTCCTTGATGGCTACAAACGCCGGTAGTTAGTATACTAGAGTGTTTGTTACAAAGTCCGTGGACTCGCCACTCAACAATGCTGGTCTGTTATAATGATAACTATTTATGAATTAAGATTGTACTTAAATTTTAGGAATCTTTCTTATGATCTGAGCTGTAGGGTTGCCAAAACTAATATGATTCTTATTAATCCAAGAACAGGGTGTCCCAGAAGCTACGCAATCCGCAATATACAGTAATTCAACTTAAACACGTGGAGACCCCGTCTCGCGCTGAAATATAGCCCTGTATATTGAGATTTTTACAACATTAATTAACACAATATAAAGGACCAGCCAGACATAACTCTAAAAAGGATGTTGCCAGAGTCGGATTCTTTTTCACAAAGAATACGCCTCTGAAAAAATAGCGTAATTGATTGCAACACTTCTTGCCGTCACTAGAGAACCTGCATAACTGGTTATTGAACAAAGAAAGAAACTCCTTTCTAGAAGCTTACAAGCTCTATGCAGAAGCATAGTAGTGTATTCCGGGGGAAAATATAGCCATATTTCATTATAATAATGGACGCTTGCAACATTGTTGGTGGAGAGTGACACTGGCGGGTTTTTTTTTTAAATTTTTGTCTAATTTACTATGCAATTTTCAAAGAAAAAGGACAAAGTTGAAAGTGTCCGGAATTAATTGAAAACTTGGCTACACCCGGCAATCTTGGGTCCAATACTTCTCCCTTTCACAATTTACATGTAATGAGCAGCTAACGATCACAACCCGCTTTTTAAGCTTTAGGATTTGCTGGCAAGCTTCTAAAAATGGGACCACATTTATTCTCTAAATTGGACTCCGAAAGTCCGAACCACTCCGTTCAATAGATCCCGGTGGGAACTGAACTGGTGACCGCATGCACAGAACGCGAGGGCGCTAACCTCTCCGCTATCTCGAAGTCAACTTATGATTGACGTTCCGTTGGTCAGTATCTTAAAATTTTCTCAATATACAAGGCAATATGATCTCCTTATGTAGCTATGTCGGAATTCCGGAAAAGGGTGCCAAATTTCTGGAAAGCCGAGACAGGAAGGGATTTTTTTCACGATTCCCTTCTCGAAAATTTAACTGACACACTCTTACTATTAGTCAACACATTTTTGAGTCTTTAGCTCTTAAACACCTGCGTTCTATTTGCAGGTATGTCGGAACGCAGTAGTCACTGATATTCTAAAGAACGACCTTAAACCTATTTTAAAATGACATATCTAGGTCTTCAGTTACTTAATAATTGAAAAATTTGATACGGAATTATCTTTTCTTTATAATGACTTATGACAAAGTGCCGCACCCAACCAAATGGTGGTTCTCTCCAGCATTGCTGTTTCTGTTGAATACTTCAAAACAATATTAAAACAACAAAAAACCGTGAAGATGTATTCTCGGGGAGAAAGAACACCTAGAGCGCAATTCGGTGTCTTTTCCACTTCTAACAACCTTTCTCTCCACCCTCTAAAAAAGAACAAAAGGAGGAAAAGAAATCTGCAAGTTAAGAAATGAAATAACTGCCCAATCTTGCAACACAACAGGTGGTCGTGATAGCTCGCCACAGGACAGCAGCGTGCCACATCCGAGCGCTTTCCACCCTTAGCCTTGTTTCCGCTTATCCATCAACAATCAACAGCAATGGGTTTTCACCAGAAATAGCACCTCATGGACAAACTTATCCAACAGTTCTGACACCCATATCTGACAGCACGACCACGAAAAATTATTCTTGCAAAATGCAGAGGGAAATCTCAAGGATAACGCAGTGACGAACGTATTAAATTAAGAAGACTTGAATGATAAGTGTCCTGTGGCCTCATGCCCAAGATCGTTGCGCAAGATTAGCACTGGGAAGGCGGCACAGGTTCAAACTCTGCTCATGCTCGCCATTCTAAGGTGTTTTCTAGATCAAATCCGACGAATGCTGGGATTATACCTAGCTTTCGTCACACCTTTCCCATTAATTGACCTGAACAGTGTGTGCTCTTCGAGGATCACTACCTGTAATATTTTACATGGGCTTAAGACGTAGCTACGAATACTTACATCTCAGAAACAAACAAAAGACAATGTAAGTACTTTCTTCCTGGTAATAGTTCAAAACTCAAGCATTATTCCTCAATCTGTATTGTCTCCACCAAGGCAAGGTATATTCATATTACTGTACAAAAGAGTGCAATAGTGGTAAACATTTAAGAGCATTCGGGAAACTACAACTCCTTTGAATTTTGACATATTTTCTCTGTCACAGAAGTCACTTATTTTGGTGAACATATGCTAAGTCAGAACATATGGAAAACAGCTTTCTTTTGGTTCGCTGACATGATATTTAAAGTTAGATTTATAACGAAAGTGGGAAGATGAAATACCATCTCTGTAAAATAAAAGTAATGAATAAAAGAAAACACATGGAGGTGCTAAAGAAGCTCCATCGATAGGAATGTGAATTTTTCTTAGTAACATATTTCATTTTTTTTTTCAATTGATATACAAAGATGATCTTTCGACAAAACGACGGTAGGTGAACTGGAATTTCTAAAATGGCAGATATAACTTGGTTTTCGGAAGCAGTGCTTCTTCCAAATGGACATACCCAATCGACCTACCCCACACGAGAAGTAATAATCATTTAAAATTCATGAGAAGTATAAAAGGGTAAGAATTCTAACGTTACCTTGCTTGTATATAGGACCCATACCTGCTCAATATTGCGGAAAGAAAATATGTATAACAGTTCTTTGTTGTAAGAGAATTCTATCAAGACCTGTCATTCTTGATAACAGAAAACAATATTTTAATATATTCATTATTTCATGCTTATTTATGAATTTTAATTTTATTTATGACGTTTAGGCATCTTTGGCTCAGACCGGGATATGGTAGGTGAGATGAGGAGGAAGGTATCGGCCAGATAATTTTACATGGAACCACCCCGGCATTCGCCTGGTGCAACTGAGGGATACCCTGGAAAACATAAATCAGAATGGTCGGCCCTGGGACTCATTGATGATCCCGTCACGTCACCGCATGCATTATGAGGGGCTGGATTCAAATAGTTTTAATGTAGGCCTAAATACTGATATGAAAAAAGTGATTCATTAATAAATTCTGTCTGAAAGCTGCTTGTATACTACGTTCATGTAGTTGTGTCCACTAAAGTTCTCGTTTGACATTTTTTTCTTTTTTCTAAGGTTACTGCACGTTATTTTATCAAGAACGTTTTCTCATCGATCCCCTCCCCCACATTTCTCTCAAGAGTTTAACAATGAACCGAAACAAGATTTTCTGAAAGAAACACCACTCGAAAGTTTCGATACAAAATTATTAACATATTAGGCGAAAAGTACGTGTGTACTTTCATCCTACAGCAATTAAATAAAGACAACAGTAGTATTGTGTAGTAAACACTATTTGAGTGCCTTCCATTTAGTTTATTTTTAAAAGAAAGAAATGCACAAATGATTTTATTTTAGTAAATTTTACTTTCTTTGAAGATCTCGTTGACGAACCTAAATGACAACTGTAGGAGTGAAAGTGAATTGTGTGCTTTGATTTATTGGATTAACGTCACTAACAGCTGTTAGAACACACATGTTAGAACAACAACATGAGAAAAAAGGCTTTACAAAACTTAATGTGTGATTTACCATTAGAAACCCTGGCATTATATCCCCCCGCCCCCCCCCCCCCAAAAAAAAATGAATTATCTTGCAATATGAGAGAAATTCTTCATCTCAACACTACGAGGTTATCATCTTTCAGTTTGACTTAAAATGTTCAAATGATCCTTCCAGGGGTCTGTAGATGTGGACCAATTGCTTGGCCACCAGGATTGACTGACTCATGGCTCAACACCACGATCACGAAATGTGGTTTTGCTCGCAAACACATTGTCAAGTTATACTGCCAGTGCATTATTGCAGCTTTATATATCTACGATTTCGGAGTCTGTCTTTGTACTGAATCTTCTATGTGGGCAAAGGAAATGAAGGCTGTGCCTATGATACTAAGTAATCACAACTATTTAGGCCTGCGTACGTCCCTAGTGTCGATCCATACGAAGTTCTCCTGCTAGACCACTGAGTCTGAATCTGTTATCATTACTAAATCCGTACATACGACACATTTAAAAGTTCAAACGTTCCTAGAAACGACCCTAGGTGAGCACTACCAAGAATATCGAATATATAAGATTCTACTTGCACGAAAGAATGACCTTCAAAAGCCACAAACGCAATCTTCGCAGACAGAACTACCTACAAGCTCACTCTTCATTAGGATCAATTTTCTACAATGAAAATCTCTCTTCTAAAATAAAGATATATTTGTATTCACTCCAATGTATTGAATCTTCTTTGATCATCCCTTCTTTCCTAAATTATACCTCCACCTCCTACCCAAAATCTTCTTCAACAAGACTAACTGTACGCCATTGACTCAACTAGACTATAACACTAAGGACGAAAGTAGTTCGGATTA
>JAGDQP010022458.1:0-30387 GCA_022664845.1 Lepisma saccharinum
ACCTCCGGTTCGCTGATGATATAATCCTATTTGCTATAAGTGCAGAAGAACGAAAAACGAGAGTGGAAGAACTGATAAATGAGAGTTCGAAAATAGGTCTTAAAATGAATTTAACCCTAGACTACGCAAAGTAGACTCCGTAAGTTACGCAAGATAAAAATCTGAGGCTCATGGTAATTATTTTGAGTATTTTAAACCAATTTTTCGTGTTTTTTTAATAAAATAATTATCTCTTTGTATTCTTTGCATAATACATGATAACAAGCCGAAACACAGGGAATGAAGAAAACAAAAATATAAGAATTAGGGATGAGGTCATAGAGAAATTAAACAAATTTAAATACGTGGTAGCATACGTAACAAGCAAAAATGAGGACACGGAAGAAATAAAAAGTAGCTTAGTATCGGGGAACGCATCCTTCTATTCTGTCCAAAAACTTCTAACATCGCGATTAATATGAAGGAAATTGAAACTGAAAATATATAGAACGGTTATTCTGCCGGTAATACTTTACGGTTGCGAAACTTGGAGTAAAACTCTATCAGATGAACATAAATTACGTGTATTTAAAAATAAGGTTTTGAGAAAGATATATGGGCCGAAACGGGACGAGATGACTGGAGAGTGAATGAGACTGCTAATGAAGAACTCCACAGACTGTAGGATTCAGCAGATGTTGTAAACATAATAAAATAGCGACGACTAAGGTGGGCAGGCCATGTTGCTCGGATTGCGGAAAAACGAAGATTATATTCTATCCTGGTTGGAAGGCCGGATGGAAGGAAGCCATTGGGAAGACCGAGACGTCCTTCGGAGGACAACATTAGAAGAGATCTTCAAGAAGTAGGTGTTCGTGATGAAATTGGCTTGATATTGCGCAGGATAGAATCCAGTGGCGAACGTTTGTTAATGCGGCGATGAACTTGCGAGTTCCATAAACCATAGAGTTAGTTAATTCTTTGCATAAGTATATATTTTTATTGATTTTAATGCATTTTTATATTTATATTTTCACTCTATGCATTGTAACACCTATGTTAATGTATATTCTCTTAAAGGCATATTTAAAAATGATATAGAATAGTTGAATAATGGGGGTCATGATCATTATATAAAGGTTACACATTTAAAATTTTAAGAAGTATTGTAATAATTTGTTCAGTTGTGCACTGTAGAAAACAAATCAGTCTATCGACTACGAAGATTCAGTACTTTTTGTTGAATGCAATTCATGAAAGCTCTGTCAGTACCTGCATCTTGAAGAAACAATTCATGATGACCTTCCCAAACATTTCCAGGATTTTCTTGACACCAGGGAGTGTTCTCCACAAACATTGTTCTTACACAAATCACATATTATTTTTTGCATTCAGTTCTGCTGGGATGCGCAAAGGTGGCATCGTCTTCTTTTATCGGAGGCTTCACGCCAAATTCTGCTTGTTGTGTTGTTGAAGGGACGCAATTGTGCATATCTGCAACAACGGATTTCTGAAGCCCAAATTTAGAGCGTTTCCTGATTTGCGGTTGTACTAATTCTTCAAGTAGATCAAACGAGAATTGATGTCGTAAGCTATTTCGCTTATGAATTGAAGATGATGTCTCCCAACTGGGACACATCAATGCAGTTCATAAGCATCACCATGGGCCTTCTGTTTAGGCCCCATTCTGAAAGGTAAAACTTATCTCGGTTAACATGTACTGTCTACCACAAATCTCTCAAGGCTGCTAATTTACCTTTTTTCCTTCTTACACTTCTTGTGGTTGTATCATCAAACTTCAAGTATGTCATGATAACAACGAATCATTTCAATCTCATTATTGTTCGAAATCTGGCTGGTCCATATGATTACTTTATTAATGTCCTGCCGCGATAAGCAGCTCAATGAGAGCCTTTATTTCAGAACTTAAATAAAAACAAAAATGCCCCTTCATCTGTAATTTACGGCTGTACACTTTCTACCTTCCCCCAGTCTTAAATCTAGGTATTTGTCATTTCTTCTATTACTCTTAAAAAGTTGGCATATCTACTTTTCCTGTAATTACCTTCCATGATCCTATATGGCAACGCCCTAGCCGAGCTGGTCTACCGGTTCCCGTAAGATCGCCGAAGTCAAGCAGCTCTGGGTCTGGTCAGTGTTTGGATGGGTGACCGTTTCAGCACTCCAGATGGTGTTGCCTGTGCGGCGTCCACCCAGCGTCGTGAGGCCAATTGGGGAGCTACCTGAATAAAGAGGTAGCGATCACAGTTGAGGGCTTCGGCTCTCCTCTCCCAACACGTCTGGTCAGCGTGGGAGTAGTAGACCACCTCCTCCCTCCGGGAGAGGTCTGATCCAGTAGTGGATTGAATATGGCTGTGTATTATTATATGTATATATATATATATATATATATATATATATATAAAGATGTTTATTTTCGTCATTGTGAAAAGTAAAGTCTTCAGTTTGCCCAGTTAACCAAATCACTGTGTTATTTTTGGTATGAGAGTAAAAATTAAAGTCCCGAAAAAGTACAAAGGCTAGAGCTGTTACCATTTTATTAGATATCCTACACACCTAGTCTGAATTAGCTATCAGACTAGCATATATGTGCCATACTCCTCTATTGATTGTACATTCTCGCAGATTGTGCTCAAAATTATCCATTTTACACACACTACATAGATTATTCTGCATACCTATTTTTTGACGTTTTTCTTCCGTTAATACTATGTCATGAACAAGTATATACGAGAATGCCCGTTGGTTTTTATTTATTACTCCCATATGTATGTTGTGCCAGATTCTTGTCCAGTAAACGTGTGGGAATTAGTGTTCTCTTTCCGGCGGTGCCTTTCTTAAACTCTTGCAGTTTAAATACAAATACATTTGTTTTACAGAAAAGATTTTCTAGCATGTTCCTTGCCAGCATGATGAGCTAGGCTTAAAAGTTTGATTTTAACAACATTAACTGGGTCCCAGAAGCTCGTTCGTACATTTTAATTTCATGTAAAATTATGGGAATTTCAGCCGGTGACGCTGTAAACAAGATCAAATCGTTCACATATTACTGTACAGTTAATGTTAGAAGTATTTGGGGATTTCCATTCATACACATCGATCCTATGAATCAGTTGAGCAACCGACAGGGAATACATCAAAGGACTGAGCGCATCACCTTGCGGCAATGACCCATCTCTAATGACAAAACTAGGAGTGTTTTGTTGATTATTTTTAATCGTCATTTTCCTACTGCAATAATACACAACAAGTATCTGAGCTATCTTCGGAAGGAACTTATAAAAGGGAAATAATTTCTCTAAGTAACCAAACTTGATCTTATTAAACGGTTCAACAAAATCTACGCTAACTACAGCATATTTAGCCTAGTGATATTTGTCAAAACTGTGCATATAATCTCGGATGGTCGCTAAGGCTAAAAATTGGGCGGGTTCGGTCTTACTGTCGGGGGTTTAAGAAAAGTGAGCCAATAGTCTAGATCCGATACGCTAGGCATCTACTGAATATTTTGATATCGGTATTAAGTAACTGAATCGGTCTTACATTTTTATGTGCTGACTCTTTCCCACCTTGGGAATGAGAATAACAAACCCAGTGAGCAGATCAATGGTGATGCATCCTACTTGTCAAATCTCATTAAAAACGTGTGTCAAAAATTTTACAAAAAAATCTGGAAGTTGTTTATACATTTCATATGGGATCTACACCAGGACGTTTCCTTTCTTTACTTTACGACAATGCTTGCACTACTTCTTTTGTTGTAAAAGGCGTCTCCAGACTTCCTATTTCCGAAGCCGGTATGTCCGGCATCGGGTAATCCAAAAGATTTGTCTTGTGGTCGGAATCTAACGGGATTTAGAAATGATCTCTGTAATATTGATACAGAAAAATACGGACTTCTTCATAACTACAGGTTTTCCCGGCATTATCCTCTATATGTACTATGTGATTAGCTGACTTCGAATATTTTCTCTTTTGATCAAATCGAGAGATATCTTTTTCGTGAGTGTCAACTACATCACTTCTGGAGCGGATGGGTTTTAATCCGTGTGAGCCCTAGAATAGTAGCGTTAATTTGTCTAATCTTATGAAACACTGTATAGTCACCCTGTACAGATCTACTCTGGTATTCTTGTAATATCCAGTAATAATATTCTTTTAGTTCTTTAGTTTGACGCGCTCTGTCGAGTTGGAAGTATCTACAAAAGGTCTAATTTTATTCTCAGCATATTTATACCACCAGTTCGTTAGAGACTGATTCTGTTTCCTATTATGGCCCAGGTCCAAGGTCCAACCATAATTGACGAAATTGTTCTTGAAACTCCACCATGTTAACAATTTGCATATTTGTATGCCAAATGTTTGACTGTCTGAAGGTCTGTAAAGGTTTAAATTTAAATGTAATATCACTGTGGCATGATCTGTAAAGCAGGTACCTACGAGGTGTATTTTATTTAAATTCTCTACCATATACGAAATGATTAAAAATATATTCATACAGTTTCTGGAGTGTGACGTTATAAACGTCCGCCCAAGCATATTCTTATTCTTAATATACCAGATGTCGACTAAGTTGAAGGTTTAAACGATATTTTGAAAACTAGTCAATACTAAAGCGTGCGGTTCTAAAGTTTTTTTTTTTTTTTGTAATATGCTGTTAAAATCGACTGCCACAATTACGTTTCTCGGACTTTCTCGTAAAGTTTCAGCTAAATCTTATTCGATAAAACAATTGCGTTCAGTGACATGAGAACACAGACATGTAAATTATAAATGTTGAATTTTGTCCTTGTTATTCTCGGAGACACATGGCCACAACCTTGGTTTAATTGTATATCTACTCTTGAAAGAACTGGCGTACCGCAGGCTCTTGCTAAATTAGACTGTATCAGGTTATAAAGTGGAAATGAACTTGATCTAAAATTCTCTTTTCTTGTATAATTAATACATGAATATCCTGTTTGTACTACAAATCTTTCAAAGCCCTGAAACAGAAACTGTTTATAGATGAACCATGTATGCCTACAGCAGTCAGGCGATTATAGTGCTGTCTATTCAAACTTATGACGTGACCTTTATCTGCCAGCCAAGAAGAAGGAGCAATCACACTAGTTATAAAACCTAATAACAAAACCAAACGGTAAACCACTTGCATTGTCTCTGTCGTACTGATCTAAGCATCATAGTATAAAATTTATCCTCGTTCATGTTAATGGATAGACAGTTAAACTCAACATGAAGAAACGAAAAGATGAACATTACTTGTTTCACAAAATCAAAACAAAACGCCAAAAGAAAAAAGGAACAAACATTATCGGTATCGTGTGGACCGCACATTTTTTTCAGATAACTTTATCGTTTTGTCTTCGCTCGTGTTTTCTTTTTTGTGTTAGCTTTCATTTTTTAAACCAGAAACCTCAGCCGAAGCTAGGTTTCCTTGTGTATTATATTAGGCACGTGCTTTCAAGAATACTAGGAAACTGTCTATAAAATTCCTGTCGTTCGAAACTGCGCTCCTGAAAGTCGCCTTCTTATGGTGACATCAACTGTCTGAGGTTCACATACCCAGTTAGCAGGCCTTGGTTACGCGAGTGTTGTTTACGAGCTTCGCAACTGGCCACTGCTTTAAGCAAAAATTACAAGTAATCGGTTGGTACTGAAATTGCACTGCTAATCTCAGCCCAGAAATCGGTACACTATTAGGAATAGCTTTTGTTAGGAACATTTTAACGAGCTTCTTGTCAGTTCTAACATTAGCATATATGTATATGGTCGTCACTAAAATGTTCGTCCTCAAGTTCTTGGATTTTTCCGTATTCGCTTAATACACTACGATAATTCTAATGGAACCGAAGAAATCCGTACTGAAATCAACTGTTTGGCCGCTAAGTGTACCGGCAATCGATAATCACCTGTCTTATCCCGATAGTTCAGTGTGCTCCCGTACTTGAGTAAAATTGCGTGGCACCATTCTTGCGTGGTCAATTTCAGAAATAAAATACGAGACAGATAATCAATTTCAATCGATAGAATTTCATCTAACTGTAACCTGAAAGCTTCATGAATGAAAGCATGGGCTGTAAGACTTGAGGGTAACCTTTTGACAGTTGGAAAGTGTACGCTTATGGTGTTATGCCGTTAATTGTTCATGTTATAAAAGTTCCAAATAAAACCACTAACACTGAGCACAAAAATCACGATGCCAGGTTCAACTTTTCACTAGTTGAAACCGTTGTACGTTTCGTTTCATGCCTCGAGTTTCTTAGTAGTTCACTCCGAACACTAGGCCACTTGGCCTGTCATGACCCATTAACACACGTACGTATTTCAGACCTTGCTGCCTCCCTCCGATTATAATTTTCTATCCCCGCTTTCATTCCACACATAGTTATTACAAACCAAAGAACACAACCCCATTATCTACTCTTCCAGGCAGTGTGCCTCATTACCAAAATACAATACTGCCATTCCCACAGTCAGTTGCTATAGCTTAACACAGCGAAAGGGGGGAAACAAACTTACACTTGACTCACGTCGCGCACAAGAACTGAAAACGTCTCTCACGAAACCACGAGCGAGCACCCGAGAGAGAACAACCAGCTTACTTGGCTGCCTGGAGCGAACAGACGGTATTGTGACCTAACATTTTGATAAGCATTTATTGTTGCAGCGTTGATTGAAAGTCTTGACTTCGTAAGTTAAAAGAGATTTTGTCTTTTTTCGCTCCTTTTCGGGAAAGGTTTCTGTCACATGATTATACGTTCCATGCATTATGTATGTAACCTTGATTTGCGTATTGTTTCATTTGAGTGAACAATTTTCTATCTTCAGTTTCAGATAATACTAGAAATATGGACTATGGACTGTTACGGCGAGGACTCTACTGTACAGTAACTTATGAAATTTATCAAGATGGTAACATATTTAAGGAAACTGTTCAATGAAATTACACTGAATAAAATATTTGTTATCTCGGTTTCATTTGCGCAGATTTTGTTTAATAAGTGCATCTGCTCCAAACTCACAGCGACAGAATATATTATTGTGATTAGAAGTTATACGATGTGGTGTTTGTAGCTTGTTGCGTTTTGGAATTCACAAATGTTGTTGCTTTAATTTATTTTAAGGCTAATAATAATATTCAGATTTTTGGGGTCTGCTATGCCCCCACTCCCTCTTTGGTGATTTTCGTTAGAAATTTGGAACTGATATGCGACTGTTAATATTTCAAGTTTGGTTTGTGAACAAATCGAAGCTTTTTCTTAGCATACTTCTTAATATAATGCCAAAAGAGAACATATTTCTTTGAGGAGACACGCCCCCCGCCCCCTCCTTTGGTATTTTTCGGTACAAATTGGGAATTGGTAAAAGACTCTTAATATTTCTAGGTTGGTTCGGGAAAAGTTGAAGCTATAGAGAATATTCTTTTGAGGGGGCATGCGCTCCCGCGGCCCCTGTCCTGATACGCTACTGAAAGACTTAAAATACGTATTTGGGCCCCATGTCGTTCTAGGATATTGAGTTGCACATAACCCGTCAGATGATTTATTTGTAGGGATAAATACAATAATCACCAACGTGGGGACCGGGCCACCCACTCACACACTTGATATTTTTGGTGCAAATTTAGCATTGGTATGCGACTGTTAAAGTGTACTTCGGTTTTAAAATCAAAATGGAAATGGTGAAGAAAGCTTTGTAACTCAAGTTTCATTTAAATTTATAAGTCTAACATACAAATTGTTTATCTGAACAAAAAAATCTTCAATGATGTTTTTCATTGCAGTATGTTACAAGTGTGCTTATCCAAATCATACTGACCCACGAAAAACTAACTTTTTGAAAAACGTTTTTAACATATGTGGAAAATGCAACATGGACATTGTAATTTTAGGACACCTTATTTTGCGGCGCGAAAACAGAGAAAGTAAATAATATAGGAAATAATTTCATTCTCAGACAAATACGTCGATTTGTTGTCCAGAGGTTTGTACAGAGACTGTTACCCTACTGTAAAGATGCATTTTAACTTTTCCTCGGCTCTTTGGTATTCTGCATTGCTGTGCGTTGGAATCGTTCCAGGACCTTCCGATTACTAGCTTTTAGTATCCCTTGTGTTATCAGCTTCACTGGTTGAATGGAACATATATAGGATGTTCAAACAAAATTTAGGTCCATAGAACGTTGTGACTATAAGTTAGTATTCTGAACCAGGACTCCAGCTCCCGTGGTGCAGGCGATAACGTCGCAGACCTTAAATGTGCGGGTTACGTATGCGAGTTTGAATCCCACGGCCAACTATACTGACAGATTTTATGGGGATAATCCCCTCAGTGTCATCAGACGAATGCCGGGATAATACCTCAAGCAAGACCCTGGCCGTTATCATCACTCTACATTATCCCTGCCTGAGGTAGAAAAGACTTAAAGAAAGAAATACAATCAGTATTTTCGTTCCACTAGTTTTTATAGATTGTGTGGATTTTTTATGTAACTTTTACACTACAGTTGGCTCGCATTAGCAAATATTGTTCAAACGTCCTTCTTTACAAACTCTTCTGCATTTATGGGACAGTGTAAATAAATCTTATAGCGTATGGAGAAGAGATAAAGTTAAAATCAGTACCATGGTACTAGAAAGTTCGTTCAAATCATGCAACCAGTGTCAATTGTATGCAAATGAAAAATAATATTTAGACAATGGTGATATGCACTACCCATAATATAAATTGATATTTATTTGAAGCATTTTTGGAGAAAAGCTAGCAAACGATAATGATCATTAAAAAAAAAATAGAAAAAAATTCATCAAAATCGTACAAAGCTTTTACATTAAGAACAAAAAAGTATGTTTCAACTTTAATCCATCTTTCAAAAGATGGCAGGTAGTTATTCGAAACATAATTTTGTAAAATAATGTATTCTGCAGTAGTTATGGCGGTAATGTACTTATATAATTTAGTCCTTTGAAAATATCCCTCCACAGTTGTTAAGAAGTTAACAGAAAAAATAATAATTTGGTTGCTCTTTCTTTACATATAAATATTCTTGCTAAAAGAAAAAAAGGAAAATCAATTTATTACAAAATAAAGGCAACTAGTTCACGTACAAATGTTTCTCCCTTCTACCTGGACGTGTTTTAAATATTTTGTTAGATTTATCATGTGGAGAAGAAATATTTTAAAATCAAGAGTGACTTCAAATTATACATAAAATATAATGACTTTTATAAGTCTCAGCTGGAAGGAGAAGATGTAGGTAGGGACTGGCGGTGCCCGGTGGGCCCCTGTCTTTATAGCCTTTGTGCCAGACAAGTTGTTGGTATAATTAGGGAGACCAGATGAAACTTTTAGAACTTGTACACTGGCAAGTATAGAGCACGGAAATACGTGATAGACATTCGAAAAATGTAGCTATCCAAAATGGCGGCCCATGCTATTTATTAAAATCAACATATCTCGGCTCTGAGTTATCCGATTTCGATCATTCTTTTTTTAAATGAAAGATAATTTCATTCGCTACATTTGTGTTAATGGGCAATAGTTTCGTAAATATAATAATTTTCCAGTTAAATGTAAAAATGTTTCATTTTAGCCTAAAATATTTTCTTATTTAATATTTTACTTTGAAACGACTGGTTTTAGATAAACCTACGTCTTTACACAAACTATAGCTAGTACCACCGGCTTTAATGTAAAAAGAGATCACTTAAATTCGACAAGTATTTCTGTAATATGAGGTAACATTACGGAGGCAGTAATGCGTGTAGAAGCTACATGATGTTCTGGTATAAAATGCAGGAAACAAATGAAACTTTCAGCTCTTGAACACTTGTCTATGAAGAGCACGAATATGGGTGATAGAGATAACAAAACGGTAGTTCTTTAAAATGGCGGGCATTCAAAATGGTGTATATCGCCAATTTTCAATGTTATGAGATTTCGATGGTTCCTTTTTGTTGAATGAAAGATAATTTATTTCCTTTCAATTTTTATTAAGAGCAGTATTTTCATAAATATAATAGAGATTTTGTTAAATTTAAAAATGTGCATTTTAACCTACATAACTTTATTTAATATTTACTTAAGTAAGTTTAGTTTTAGTTTTTTAAGTGAAATTAAAAAATAACAAAAAAATATGTTTATTATTTTCTTATTTAAGTTCTTATTATATTTTTTAGAAAAATATTTTCTTTAAAAATGCTTCGGGCCGCGGTGGATTAATGGTTTAGCGCTCACCTCTGATGCTAGGGGTGGTCGGTTTGACCCCTGCTCCTGCTATGTGGACTTTGTGGTGGACTAACACCGTATGCGTGGCTTTTCTTGGGGTTCTCCCATTTCCTCCTAGTTTCTTAATTCCACCAATTTATCACATTATCCATCCTGACTGACTCAAAGTTGCCTAAAGGTCTTAAATTCAAAAGATGCTTCTTTTAATATATACTTTTATTTGAGGAAGAGGGCAAAATATCCGATAATCTGGACCTAAGAAATCACTACTAATAAAAGTTTTGGTTTTCTGTTGTACTTTACAAACAGGTTAAGGCAAGTAAATGCATTGTGAAAGATTTTACAAAACTAACTGAAAGTATTGGCCAAAGTGTCTCAGAAATTTATTAAGAAGTAGCATCAGCTGTAAGAAGGTTCCATTCAGGTCAGGCTGTGACAGTGTAAATGCATTTGCAGGACAAAGAGATCAAAAGGTTTACTGTAACAGCACAAAATAATGTCACAACATTCAGAAGCCTAGAATCGAGTGAACTGTTCCAGATGAGTTATTCAAAACAATTGGAAATTTACTTGTGACATGTATGTCAAAAAAATAGAAATTGGAAATGCCAAGGAGCTGCGATGAAATTTAAATCCAAAGGCGGGTGAAGTCAATAGTTGCTAACTACCATAATGCAAGGATTCATTGGAATGCACAAATTTCCAGATACGGAAGATACGAAGACTTGGAAAATTCGTAAGTATACCAGAGGCTGAAGAACACGAATAGAGGAAAGACAGCGAAGGAAAGCTATGCCGGAGCATCTGCACCAGAAACTGTTGTACTTGCCATCTTGCGTTGCAATTCTTACAGAAATACACAGTAATTGCTCTGATTCAGATTATCGGTTAGCGATTCAGATTATCTTCAAATAAGAGCAGCGTCTTTTGCAAAAACATTTATTTATCTGAAAATAGTAGTTTTCAAACATAAATATTAATAAAAAAACATTATGCAAAACTTTTGTTTTTAGATTTTTGAAAATAAATTTTCCCTAAACCTAAAATCTGCCTCAGTCAAATATTTTAAAACATGATTTCCGTTAAAATTTGCTTTTTTAAATTTAACTGAAAAATATATTAGATATATGAAAATACTGCTCACTGAAGTCAAATAAATTATCTTCCATATTAAAAAGGAACAATCAAAATCGGATAACTCAGAGCTGAGTTATTCGGTGCTCTTATATGTATATGTACCATTAAAAATTGGCGATAGCCAACATTTTAATGGCCGCCATCTTGGATAACTACATTTTTGGAATTTCCATCACATATTTTCGTTCTCTATACATACCTGTGTCAGTACAAGTGCTGCAAGTTTCATCCTGTGCCCCCGTTTTATGCCAAAACACCATATAGTTTCACGCATTAGTGTCTCAATAATGCTAACTCGTATTGCAGAAATTTTCAATCATTTGTCCATACCTCTGGTCGGATTTTTTTTTTAAATTAAAGCAAGAGTTACATGCCATATTTCGTGTAAGGACATAGGTTTATCTAAAACCAGTCTTTTCAAAGTAAAATATTAAATAAGAAAATATTTTAGGATAAAATGAAACATTTTTACATTTAACTGAAAACTATTAGATTTACGAAAATATTGCTCATTAGCAAATATGTATCTAATCAAAATAGTTTTCATTTAAAGAAAGAATGGTCGAAATCGGATAACTCAGAGCCGAGATATGTTGATCTAAATAAATAGCGTTGGCCGCTATCTTGAATGGCCGCCACTTTGGATAGCTATATTTTTGGAATGTCTGTCACGTATTTTCGTGGTCAATACATGCCAGTGTACAAGTGCTGAACGCTTCATCTTGTCCCCTCATGTTATACCAAATCACCGTTTTTGGCTTCTGTCACAAGGAATTAGAGCCCTTTCCACTTCTTTCACATCAGATATACTGTGTTAAAAATGATTACGTATAGTCCTCCCATTTTTGTTTCGAAAAAAGAAAAGAATCGAAACTGCGAGTATCATTCTTGTCATTAAATAATTAATGCCTGCAGGTCAACACCTTAACTATCCTAAACAGGCTGATTTAATTTACGTTATCACGAAGTTTGCGTTATTACGTTAAACAAATTTAAATACTTAGGAGCATAGGTATCAAACATAAATGAGGCCACGGAAGAAATAAAAAGTCGCTTAGTATCGGAGAACTCATGTTTCTATTCAGTCCAAAATTTCTAACATCGCGATTACAATCAAGGAAATTGAAATTGAAAATATACAGACCAGTAATTTTGCCGGTAATACTTTACGGTTACGAAAGTTGGAGTACGACCCTAGCAGATGAACATAAATTACGCGTGTTTGAAAATAGTTTAGAGAAAGATATACGAGCCAAAACGGGACGAGATGACTGCATAATGAAGAACTACACGGACTGTACGATTCAGCAGATGTTTTAAAAATAATGAAATCACGACGACAAAGGTGGGCAGGCCATCTAGCTCGAATGGGGGAACAAGCGAAGATTATATTCTAACCTGGTTGGAAGGTCGGATAGAAGGAGACCATTAGGAAGACTAAGACGTCGTTGGGAGGACAATATTAGAAGAGATCTTTGAGAAGTAGGTGTTCGTGATGAAAACTGGCTTGATATTGCTCAGGATAGAATCAAATGGCGAACGTTTATTACTTTGACGGTGAACTTGCGAGTTCCATAAGCCATAGAGTTAGTTATCACGAAGTTTGATATTGTGAACGCTACAGGTACGCAATTTCAAGCAATGAGCATATTTGTTTTGTACTTACACTGTTAGGGATTTTCAGAACATATACAGGTGAGCACTTCTTACAAAAGAACTGGCAACATTAACTATATAAAATTATATAACCGGAACTGAAAATACAGTAGTATGATGTAGAAAGAGAGAAGTTACGAAATTGATACAGAATAGTAATCATAAAATCTAAAGCAGGATAAAAGAATGACTTAGTTTGTTGAAAATAAAATTAACTACTCTACAATTTGAAAGACAGGAGCAATTAACTAATCTACAATTAAAAAATAAATAAATAACAGGAGCAAAGTGACAGGTGAATGCATCATTTCAATGTAGAACTGTTGACGCTGCTTAGTGAAGATCATAGAGTTATAAAATCTCCAATAGAGGCAGAGCTTGCGCAACAGTATATGTGGTTTTTAACTCTCAGTGCGGAGCAAATTAAACATTCATTTGCTTCACCGTGGCAAAAGACGTCTACTGCTGCTTTGCTGCAAATATTATATTTAACAAGCACGGTCTTTTTATGAAGAAAAACAATTGAGAATTCGCATTAGAGTTCACCTAAGTTCAACACTTAAGATACAAACAATTCTTAAATGAATTGAGGGTATAATTTAATGTAAAAATCACTTACAGAAAACGTTCCTGATAAATATGATTTTGGTTCTTAATTTTTTTTTTTTTTTGTGAAATAAAACAATAGGATGTTGATCTTCAAAACTATATAACTTATTTTTAAAAGCATTACCGATACATTTAAAAATACTAGGCAACATAAGGAATACAACGCAAGTGATATGAATATCACACACAAATTGCTGATACTGTTAATTATATACAAACAACGGTTTACTTGCACAAATTTACAAAGAAAATTATAAAATTGAAAATAGGTCGTCGGATATACACTAGTAGTCGGCACTTTTCACATAAATATTGAAACAAGACGTATGTCATTAAAAATATATATATAAATTATCTCTAGTTTTCCGACAGCTTTAACTTGATATTTAAGTTCTACCAGCTATCGAAAGTGGCATTATATATGCCACCGAAAAATAAAAGATCTGACTCCCCTGCTGAGCTTAGAAGATGCGGGAAATGTTATCTGAGAATGAAGAAGAGTGTCTTTAAATTTAGGGTAAAAGTCTTTGTCTTAAAAGTATTAAAAAGAACATTTTTTTTCTAGCTTTTCAAATGTTCTGTTTTAACTTTATATCATAAACAATAGAAATAGCCATACTCAGAGGCGGCGTTAGGTGAGCGCGGGGCCTAAGGCAATAATGACCCCGCGGGGCCAAATTACAAATAAAACTCGCTGAGCGCCGAAATGTTACATCTAAAGCCGATAAAGCAGTAAGCAACTTCCCCCTAAATGCTTCCTCTCACTTCTTCCTTTCATTCCTAACCCTAAATTTATTACTAAATATTCTCTTTTTTAATGAACAACGGTTTCTTATGAAAAAAAAAAAATCCGACATAATTTATTTAAAGAAAGTACAATATATTTTAAAAACTGCATTGCTAATTACAAGTGCTTCTTTACTCAGTTCCATTTCACATTACATTTCGCATGTAAACTATACAAATTAGTTTATTTGTAAACTTTTTTTCACAAATCAACTTTTATATCATTGAGTAAGAAAAATATCAATTCGGAACGCGGGGCCTCCCTAAGCGCGGGGCCTTGGGCGGTTGCCCCAGTTGCCACCCCCAAACACCGCTTCTGGTCATACTTATTAAGCATATTATTGTGGTCCAACATTAGGTATATATAATTCACGAGTCTTCCTATTGCCGACCAGAGTGACCGATAATAAGTGTCATCTACTTTTGTTATTGTGTTAAATTTATGATTCTATGGTTTTAATAGTGTAATCAAGGTATCTCTGGTTCGATTCCCGGCGGGGACACAAGTGATTCGGTACCCACGTTAAACTGTAGATCATCATCTTCATGCGATGGAACGCAATGGCAAATCACCATCGGTTCACCTAGCTCTGGGACTTTCAGGTCAAGATCTGACTTCGGGCAGAACACCCGTCATCATCAACATCATTGACCTTAATAATCTAACAAGTCTTTCCAACAGCGCATTACTTACCGAGCCGCCGTAGACCAGTGGTAGAACGTTGGCGTAGCATTCGTGGATTCCAGCGGGCGACCATGGTTTACCAGGTCTTTGCTCAGGCACACCAGGCAAATGCAGGGATGGTACCTTTGACACAGGTCCTGACCAACATCTTCCCAAATGTTTTCCTCTCCCCTATCCCGGCCTGACCCGTAGGTGACTAAAGGTCATAAATAAAATTCAGCAACGCATTATTGACTTAGAGTTTTTTTTTTTAATTTTACATAGACAGATATAATAATAACGTTTCTCTACATGAGTATAACCATTTTACTTCCAGTAGGCCTAAATAAAAACGATCCAGTATTTCTGAATATAAGAATACTAATTTTTATGGAAATCTCTCTTCCCTTTGGTATTTAGGGACAGTTTAATAACTATGGACGATGAAATACCTTTGCATCAAATAATTCTAAGATGCTATTTTCTTTTTTTTCTAGCATAGACATAAACAGCACGAACTTATCTAATGAAATATTTTTCACGGAGTACTATTAATATTAACTGATCACTTATTTAAAAACGAAAAATTTATAAAAAAATAAACTGTAAAATACGACAAGTTGTTAATAATATTTAACAAAATGTATAACGATAGAAGGCAATATATATATAATGTGCGTGCCTAGACCGAAGTCCTAAGTAAATTCCGAAAATAGTTTAAAGATCTTCTGTGCTGTTACAAGTAAATTACAAAAAGAAATAACTGTGCAGAAGCAGCAAAGACAGTAATTCTTGATATTTTGGAGGAATTTATTTCCATGGACTTCAAACGAATACTAAGTAAAATTAAGATTATCTTAGCTAGGACTCGTAAATAATTTGCGAGCTATTGTAAACAAGATTTAATGCTCCTATCAGAAGTCCATGGTCGAACATTTGAGACGACTCACGAATCGAAAATGTGATTCGAGAATTGACTCAAATATTTTGAAGATAAAGATAAAATGAAGTGTATGGACGGTAACAGCACTATCGCTTACGCCCGTCCCGACATCTTTTTTTCGAAGTGCAAATTATTAGTGAATGGAAATACATACGTTGAGCATACAAAATAATTCTTATAAGCACATACAAACGTTACGGTATGAAGGTAGTTGAGCTAAAAAGTGCAAATCGTTATATTTAATTATCGAATATCATAACGCTGGTGTACTCAGCAAAACAGTTTATAAAATTGACCTTTCTCTATTACACGTATAATACAGCATACACAGCTACAACGGAAGGCATCTGGATTGAGCACATATTAGTAATAACCATATAGAATATTGATAGTAAAAAGATGCTATAATTATTGTGCATCCTTGACTGACAAGTCATCAAAAAGTCATTAAGGTTCCTCGCTTGGGCCTTAATCTTAGATGAAAACAGTTTATTGGTGTACAATTGGTTCCATAAATATGTGTGAGTTCAGTGTCCTTGCTTGGCAGCAAATTGTATAAACAAAACTATTATCTAGGTGAATGAACAAGGGTGCAAAAATATCGTTAAATGTCCCAACAGTACTATCCAACGCAAGCTATATCAATTAATTACGTAATTGAAAGTTACTTTGACCAGTATAAGTCATAATAGGGTAGACTGGGGCTACTTGAGTCAAGGGGATATGTGGGTCAAACGTAAGAAAAAATGTCACTGAGCATTTAATATGCGCACCAGTACGCTGAACCTGCCTTCAGTTGTGAGTTCGTTGGCAAAGGGAAGGATGTGTATGTGGTTAATCTCCTGCTTTCTTATGAGTTTCTGTGAATTTGTGACTTTTCTGAGCATAGTTACTGTGAATTTGTGACTTTTCTGAGCATAGTTACTGTGAATTTGTGACTTTTCTGAACATAGTTGCTGTATGATATAAGGTGCTGAACCTGTGTAAATGCATATATTTGTAAAATTATTACCGTATACGTAAAACGGAACGTCCTCATGTTATAAACGCCGTTTTTGTTGCTCTCCTCTGTCTCATGTGAAAGTAATACGTTCCTACGTAAGCAAGTGTACAACGGGGCTATTTGAGTCGATCGGTGCTATTTGAGTCAGGTGTAAACTTATGTGATTTTTTTTTTTTTAATTTATGAATTTGAATTTTGTATTTATGGTTTATCCTACATGCATGTATGTAAAACGAAACATTTCATTTTCTTTTTAGATGGTACGGACATACAAATCAAAACAAATACAAAGAGTGAAATAATGAAGACATGAAGAAGACCATCCGAAGTGTACCAAAGGTGATTTGAGTTTACGTGGAGCTTCGCAGCTCTGCAATTTAAATTTGAAACTTTCCGAAAGAAAGTACAGGCCGAAAGGCTGAGACTAACTTTGGGTGATAATGATGAAATAGTTCAAAGTGCAGACAGATGAACAGGAGGAAGAGTTCGCGTTGCGAATTATGACTCTCCCGGGAAAAGGACTAGCCTGCACCCCTAAAACTGTTCATTGATATGTAATAGCAAATCAAATTACGCATCCTTGGAGAAACAAAGGATTAGCTGGTGAAGATTGGTTTTCAAGTTTCATGGAAAGGCATCCGAACTTATCATTACGAAAACCTGAGGGACTTTCAAGAGCTCGTGCTGAGGGCATTAATAAGGAAGCAGTGAACTTTTAAGGTTCAATTGAAGTTTTTCAATTCAATTGAAGAAGGTCCTACGGTATATTATATGACTTTGCTGGTAAAGAAAAAGAAAGAAACTACGTTGGGATGGAAGTAACAGAGATAAATTATATGTGAGCCTATTTACACAGCAGTTGTCATTACATTAAGCTTATTTTAACTTTAATACACTCAAAAGAAGAGCATTTGAAGCACTGTTTCTCATAATATCATCCAGTCTACGAAACTAAGCAGCTCCAAAAATTTACTAAACAGCAGCAATACCACATTGAACCTACTTTGTTCCCCCTAAAGATAAAATAGTACTCCTCACTCTCAAAGATGTAGCAATATATCCCGAGTAGATTTTTTAAAAAGTAGCAACTTTGGATAATTTAAAAAATGATATAATCGAATATTTAATTCAGCGGGATATGTAGTAACAACTCTTTATGCACAACCATATTTTGGTCGGATTGGTAGAGTGGGTACAATCGTTCATTGCGAAATTCTCGAATGCGTATGACGTAGATATGCAGAAATAACAGCCAACAAATTTAGTCGTGTTGTAGGTAAATTACTTTTCTTCGTGTTTTTCGTTCAAATGTCGGACTATTCTTGCCTTTAAAAAAAATCCCAATCAGCAAGAAACAAAGAAGAAATATTTACGTTATTATATGATTTCTCTTCTTCAAAATTTAAGAGTATTACTCAAGTTTATTCTTTAGCACAATTCCATCTACACTGACGTGCCAGATGCAATAGCACCCTTTGTATATCAGTTCTTAATGCACTTCTCCATTACAGTGCGATCCTAGAATTATCCTATAATCACCCTCGAATAGATGGAACACAAATCACCAGCAAAGACGCGCAACTATTATGCACAGATTTGAAACCTAATATTAAACCGCGAGAGCCTAATAAGCGAGTCATTCACACTAAAAAAAAAAACAAAAAAAAAAACGAATCGCGTTTCCGCGTGCAAGTGTGGCAAAAATGCTTGGAGACAACATGAATACCAAGAAGCACTCAAGGAACTGGAGATAGTGATATTTGTTGCCTAGCCACGCGAGTACTGACCCGAAAGATCACGCTACAACAATTCACAACCGAATCCAATGCTTCAGTCGGGAAGACCTGTCAGTGAATGGGCCATCCAAATTTTATTTAATTGTTACCCCTTTTTGCAGCCGAAGACCTAAGAGAATGCCCCATATTATCAGCGGTTAAGACAGTTGTTCGAGGTAATATCATCTTATGAGTAGCGATTTAAACTACTTGGGAGATTCGAACACTTGGGTCGTTCCATAATGATTTGGACTAAGACAAGTAAAGTGATAGAACCTACTTTAATTGTCGGAATACATACAATGATATTTCAGGTAGTCCCCATCTAACTGGATGCAGCGTTCCCATTTTCCATGAAGTTTTCGGATGGCTGTAGTAAACCATGTGTACTGCGTACCCACTCATGGACAGCTGTTGCAGTTCCTCGTTGCTGCGAATTGTCGACCACGCAGGTTATCCTACATCGTATCGATAAGTGCATTGTCCGAAGGGGTCAAATTAGATAAATATGACGGAAGTGGCAAAGTTTGGAATGCAATATATGCTTAAGTGTCACGTCTGTCGGCTGACATATGGTTTGGTGGTGCTGTACTGTAGAAACACTATCAGCGGCCATTTTACTTTGCGTCGCTCTTGAATTCTACGTTTTAGTGTATCCAAAACATCACAGCACATGTCATTGTTAATTGTATGCCGGCTGGGAAGCCAGTGGATTAATAATATTTCAGGAATATCCATAGACAATATGGCTTTTTACTTCCTCTGTGTAAGACTTTGCCGTGTCTTTTTGGGAGTGGGCCATCCGTGTGCTTCTTCTGTGGTGTCTCTATAAGGAAAACAGACTAATCACCGATCACAAGCTGACAGAAAAATAAAATCCTGGTCTTCGTCGTACAGATACAACAATTCCAAATTCGCTCAGGAGGTTGCTCATAACATACAGTCTGAATTTGTGCTGCTGATTGTCTCTCTTTCCAGAGAAACTATGCAATTCACTTTTAACAATGTGCATCACCCTCCATCGAACTGTGTATACACTTTGTCTACGGTCTTCTGTACTGCTCCTCACGTTATGACACACTACTTCTATCGTACTGGAATTAGACGATCCATCTTACGGCAGAAAGTTTTTAAACCATCATCTGAAAGAAATATCACCACAACGTTTAATTCTTTGTTATACTGGAACATCAGTACGAGTCCAAATCATTATGGAACGTACTAAAATATATTATTAAGGAAAGTATAATATATTACATCACTTTCATATGCTCTCTATTGTTTTATATAAAGGTCCTTTATTCTTTTTTTATTTCTATATTTTGTATTGAGTTTAATATTGTTCTATTCCAGAATTTTATGTGATGTTAAATGTTTGTAATGTAATTTTCAACTCTTAGTCAACATATTGTGAAAAGGCAGCATGCATAATGAAATATATACGTGTGTATGGTAAACTGTTTCTACGCTTCAAAATACAATTTCCTATGTTACAATATGGAACTCCTTGAGTAGGAATAATTTATAATAATTAAATATTGTAATTCAGAAAAATGCTATAATTATAAAATTATTTTTGGTGATATTTAAATTACATTTCAATGTCTGTTCGCAATAAAAGAAACACATACAACTAATTTATTTTTGTAGATGTGCCTAATACACCTCAAACAAGGTTATATAAGTACGTGTTATCACATCTACTTCATCTCTGGACCTGGAATCGGAGGGATTCAAAGCTCTAAAAATTAGTTTGCTTCTGTTCCTGTTGTTTTCTTTCTCCTGGGTTCTTTAGTAGCTATACGTTACACATTATCTCTCTTATGCTGTTCCTGCAGGGATTTATAAGTGGCAATCAAATGGAAACCGAACACCTGCCATAAAACACATTCCTCACACAAGCTGGCAACACTGTTGTTACGTATAGCTACTGCCATCTGTAAAGTAGGATAAATGCATATTAAAAACGCACAGGTCCACACAACTGTTTACTTATTGTTGTGGAGCTGAGCGTAGTAAAATGTATGTTCGTCCAGCATTGGAAATGGAGGCATGCTATTTAACAGAGTGCCACGATTTTGAGCCCGAGAGCAAATGGCAAAGTCAACAATGGAAACACCTCAATTCTCCCCACCAAAGAAATCCAGAGCTGTCCATACAGTTCCGATAAAGTCATGATGACCTTCTTCTTCGACTGCAAAGGCCCTCTGCTTGTCGACTTCCTAGAGCGTGGAGCTACAATCAATGCAAAGCGCTATGCAGACACGTTCCAGAAACTGCGACAAGCCATAAAGTCAAAACGTCCTGGAATGCTGTCGGACGTCATTATCCTTTTGCATGATAACGCCCGTCGAAATACTGCCAATCTGGTGAGGGATAAGCTTCAGAGTTTTGGCTGGGAAACACTTGAACATCCTCCGTACAGCCCAGATCTTTCCCCTTGTGACTTACACATTTTTGGCGACCTGAAGAAAGACA
Source organism: Lepisma saccharinum (assembly GCA_022664845.1). Lineage (NCBI taxonomy): Eukaryota > Metazoa > Arthropoda > Insecta > Zygentoma > Lepismatidae > Lepisma > Lepisma saccharinum. The sequence continues at coordinate 21,281 of JAGDQP010022458.1, forward strand.
TTCATGGATGTCGGTTTCAGTGGGACAAGGAATTGCAAGAGTGGGTGAGGTTGTGGATCCGACAGCGACTTCTTTCTACAAGACTGGAATTGATCAGCTCGTCTCCCAGTGGAATAAATCTATTAACACTTCTTGCAATTACTTTTGAGTAAAATAAATTCCGTTGTCACTTTGTAGCGGGTGTTCAGTTTTCATTTGACTGCTTCTCCTATTTTGTTCCGGTACAGAGCACCGCCTACTAGTTTCCTTGTGGGTTCACTACATTCGCATGTAGTACAATTCAATAGAACCCTTTGACGTTCTATTAATCCCGTTCGTTCTCAGCTTTTTCAAATCCCACACTTTGAGCTAGCTAATTTACCACCTGTAATGTTGCTTAGTCCCTATAATAGAAATTCCAAATACGACCTACAACTATCATTTTTGAATATCACCATAATGTTCCAAGGAATGTACTAATCACTATTAAATATGTGTGCAACATGTTTACTTTATAATATAGTTGCAAATTTAGCTTAAGAAAGCATGAATATTATATTACACGTATTTTACAGAGAAGTCATAATCATGAACTTTGAAACACTATATTAAATATGGGCTATCCTTTAAAGCTGACTCAAATAATTAAGAAGAGAACTTAATGGTGCAAATTATGTTCAAAAATGATTTTTAAATGATAAATGTCTATTTCTCCTTTTCTGCACCAGTCCATTCGTTATGTTTACACATTGAACACATGATACACATAACCTATGGCTCTCCCTGAGTGTCTTTATAGAATATCATGTTGTAAATATAGGCCTGCAACTCGCATCTTCATCATCTGGCTTTTCGTAAGAGCTGGCGTATCTAAATAACTCTCATCACCATCACAAGTATCTAAATCAGAAGATATACTGGATTATCCTGAAGCTGATTATTTTCTTGTGAATTCTAAAGCTCTTTTCCGTTCAGGCATATTCGGTTTTTAAACATTCCTCAGCTCTTTGCTCAACTTGATTAAAAGATAATATATTCTTCCATTTACTACATTCCAACTTTTTCAAGAAATCAATAATTATTTCTTTCCGTTGGTTATTAGTTATAGTTCATAGTTTTCTACCTCGATTGCTAACGTTATGAGAAACTGCTGAAATATGTCCATGAGTAATATAACATACATTATTAACACTTGATACTTGGCTTGGTTTTATTGTGTTTAAAAAACTGTATTAGAAATGTCTGATAAAAATTTTCAACTGTTTAAAACAGGCAAAATATACAAGTAAATATTAGTAGCGAACTGAATCAAGTCACCACCTTCGTTGTTGAGGAACAATTTCACAATTTTGTCACCAGTCAGATATACTACACAAGGATAGTAGAAGTGAGCGGAATCTTCGTCAACCAAAAAACAGTCTCGAGTCCAAAGGTCAAATTTTGAAAATAAAAGGTCAAACTAGGGAACAAAAAATTGTCTAGACAAGTTGGAAGAGTCGCAAGATACCCAACCCCTATTTCGAAATTCAAATTTTATTAAAATTCAGTCACTTTGATGAAATGCCGACAGTTGCTCGAAATATTGTGTCCCAACAAAAAATTATCTCGAGTCGAAATGTCAAATTTGAATCCGGAAAACGTAAACATGTATTCGAACGTTATAAAAATTAGACACGTTAATGTCAAATGGACAGTGGTTTATACTCGAAAATGTTAGAATCCTGATGGATTGTCCATTGGGAAGCTGAATCCACTAACCTTCAAAGTTGAACGTTAAGGTCAAGAACCTGGATACTGTTTCGAAATTTGAAAAAAAAAAAAATATAAACAAGGTTTGAAATCACGTCACATGAAACATATGTTTGATATCTTTAAAATGTTGATCCTAAGAACGGAGAGTATGTTTGAAAAGTTTAAGAAGTATAGTGTAAAACTCAATGAAGTCTACATTAGTAATCTAAATGTCTCACAATGTTAAGAGAGAGAGAGAAGGAGAGATAGAGAGAAGGAGAGATAGAGAGAAGGAGAGATAGAGAGAGAGAGAGAGAGAGAGAGAAAATAAAGAAAAAAAATACATCAAATTAAATTTGTTTAGGATATGCGAATAGAAGAAGTAATTACATGTATTTTGAAGAACTCAATAGAAAAGAAAACAAGTATAGTTCATGTCAAAGGTCAGTAATAAGGCATTTGTTTTACTTACATAAGACAGAGCAGTTGATTAATTTAGTAATGTATGTTTATATGTAGTTTTAATGCATGAGTGAAATGCTTTATTTGCTTTGAATATACACACGTAATGAAAATGACACATTTCTGCTGAGGAAATGCATGTAATGTATAAGTTAAAGAAATAAGTGCAGTTTTGGAATATGACATGTTAGTGCGTGTGTGAAGTTGGCCCCCCAAATATTTGGGCCAGCCGAGATTTTCCTTGGGCCAGTTAGTACTCAATTTGGGCTGGTTGGGCTAGCCACTTTTAGCTTTTGGGCTAGTCAAATAAAGGAGATAGGCGTGTCCAAAGTTTGGGGCTAACTTCACGCTAGCCCCCCAAATGTTTGGGCTAGCCGAGATTACACTTGGGCCAGGTAGTACTCATTTTGGGCTGGTTGGGTTAGCCACTTTTAGCTTTTGGGCTAGTCAAAATAAGGAGATAGGGGTGTCCAAAGTTTGGGGGGCTAACTTCACGCTAGCCCCCCAAATGTTTGGGCTAGCCGAGATTACACTTGGGCTGGGTAGAACTAATTTTGGGCTGGTTGGGCTAGCCACTTTCAGCTTTTCGGCTAATCAAATAAAGGAGATAGGGGTGCCCAAAGTGGCCATAATGACAAAACTCCATCTTAATGATCCGCCACTGAAGCTTGGGCTAGCCGAGAATTTCCTTGGGCCAGTTAGTACTCAATTTGGGCTGGCTGGGCTAGCCACTTTTAACTTTTGGGCTAGTCAAATAAAGGAGATAGGCGTGTCCAAAGTTTGGGGGGCTAACTTCACGCTAGCCCCCCAAATGTTTGGGCTAGCCGAGATTTTCCTTGGGCCAGGTAGTACTCGTTTTGGGCTGGTTGGGCTAGCAACTTTCAGCTTTTGGGCTGGTAAATAAAGGAGATAGGGGTGTCCAAAGTTTGGGGGGCTAACTTCACGCTAGCCCCCCAAATATTTGGGCTAGCCGAGATTTCTCTTGGGCTGGGTAGAACTCATTTTGGGCTGGTTGGGCTAGCTACTTTCAGCTTTTGGGCTAATCAAATAAAGGAGATAGGGTGCCCAAAGTAGCCATAATGACAAAACTCCATCTTAATGATCCGCCACTGAAGCTTGGGCTAGCCGGGAATTTCCTTCGGCCAGTTAGTACTCAATTTGGGCTGGTTGGGATAGCCACTTTCAGCTTTTGGGCTAGTCAAATAAAGGAGATAGGGGTGTCCAAAGTTTGGGGGGCTAACTTCAAGCTAGCAACCCAAACGTTTGGGCTAGCCGAGATTTCACTTGGGCTGGGTAGAACTCATTTTGGGCTGGTTGGGCTAGCCACTTTTAGCTTTTGGACTAGTCAAATAAAGGAGATAGGGGTGTCCAAAGTTTGGGGGGCTAACTTCACGCTAGCCCCCCAAATGTTTGGGCTAGCCGAGATTTCACTTGGGCTGGGTAAAACTCATTTTGGGCTGGTTGGGCTAGCCACTTTCAGCTTTTGGGCTAATCAAATAAAGGAGATAGGGGTGCCCAAAGTGGCCATAATGACGAAACTCCATCTTAATGATCCGCCACTGAAGCTTGTGCTAGCCGAGAATTTCCTTGGGGCAGTTAGTACTCATTTTGGGCTGGTTAGGTTAGCAACTTTTAGCTTTTGGGCTGGTCAAATAAAGGAGATAGGGGTGTCCAAAGTTTGGGGGCTTAACTTCACGCTAGCCCCCGAAATGTTTGGGCTAGCCGAGATTTCACTTGGGCTGGGTATAACTCATTTTGGGCTGATTGGGCTAGCCACTTTCAGCTTTTGGGCTAGTCAAATAAAGGAGATAGGGGTGTCCAAAGTGTCCATATTAAGGAAACTCCATCTTAATTATCCGCCTCTGAAACTTGGGCTAGCCGGGATTTTCCTTGGGTCAAGTAGTACTCATTTTGGGCTGGTTGGGCTAGCCACTTTCAGCTTTTGGGCGAGTCAAATAAAGGAGATAGGGATGTCCAAAATTTTCAAATCGCGGAAACTCTATTTTAACAATACACCACTAGAAGAAAGCGAAGAAAGCCCCAGGACCAGATGCAATAAAATCGGAGATATATAAGAATTCGAAAGAAATCTGGGTCCCATACTTAACTCGCCTTTTTAATGAATGTATCAGGCAGGGACGTTTCCCAAAAAATTGGAAGGAAGCGAACTTAATTATCTTTTTGAAGAGCTTGGAGAAACCTAAGATAGATCCTAGATCGTACCGCCCAATATGCTTGCTGAATGTAATCAGTAAACTGTTTGAGAAGATAATAATAGCAAGGTTACAAGCAAGCAGAACGGATTTAGAAAATGATAACATGCAATTTGGATTCAGAAAAGGCAGGTCAACGCAACACGCCATTAACAAATTCTGTACAGACATTAACAATTCTGGCGCAATCTATGTACTTGCGTTATATGTAGACATTAAAGGAGCCTTCGATAACCTCTGGTGGCCAGCGTTGTTTAATAATATGACTGAAATGAAAATTCCGCTATATATTATCAGGGTATTGAGGGACTACTGCCAGGACAGGAAGATTACATTTAGGGCTCCGGGAGAGAAAATAACAAGATTACCCAATAAAGGATGTCCACAGGGGTCTGTATGTGGCCCAATATTTTGGGACATATGCATTGCCCCCTGTCTCAAAGTTCCGGATCGGATGGAAGAAGTAACATCGGTAATGGCGTATGCAGACGACCTCGCTATTTTGGTGGAGGACAAAACTCGAAGACAATTAGAGATAAGGACAAACAAGATCACCACAGTATTAGGGAATTGGTGTAATGAAAATAAACTTAAAATTTCAGTTAATAAGACTAAGTATATTATATTTAAAGGAAAGTTAGAGCGAAATCCTACAATTAAGTATGAAAATCACACTATTGGAAGAGTTGATAAGTTTAGATATTTGGGAGTTGTAATTGATGAAAAGTTGAACTATAAAGCCCATATTGAGGAAACTACTAATAAAATTTTGAAATTTGGAAATAAGATAATAACATTGGCAAGCACTAAATTTAAGTTACCCACAAAAATTATGAAATTATATAACTCCCAGATAGTAAATGCTATTGGCACCTATGCATCCAGTGTTTGGGCACATAGGTTGCAAGAAAACAAATCATTGGCGCTAAAACTTAACAGAGCTCAAAGAACCATCTTACTGCGAATGTCTGGAGCATATAAAACGACACCGGGGGAAGCCATAAATGTCATTCTGGGGATAAGACCTTTACATCTAGAAGCAATCAAAATGGCAGCTCAGTATTGGATAAAGCATGAAAACCAAATAAGAGCTACGGAAATTTTGCGGGAAATTCCACAAGATATAAAAGACATTGATAATAAAATAAATCAAATTTGGCAAAGAAATTGGCAAAATTCCGGAAAATCAAGAAGGTTGTATGGAATAATACCCATGATTGAACAACGTTTAAAATGGACCAATTGGAATCCAGATAAGGGCTCGATGCATTTCCTAAGTGGACATGGACCATACAAATCGAAATTACATGAATTAAAGATAGTGGAATCCCCCGAGTGTTCTTGCGGACAACTTTCAACACCCGAGCATGTGGTTCTCCATTGCCCAGAAAATCACGTGAAGGCGGATGGAACTGTTGATGCTCGAATTGTGGATCTGAGAAATGAACTAAAGAACGTTGACATACGCGAAATAATTGAAGATGACATCAAAAGAACCTCCCTGGATCTGTTGGCTACCATCATTTCATATAAGGAGAAAGAAATCTATGTGAGGAGAATGAGGAGGAACATATATGACCAAGAATGAAGACGGGAAACAATGCATATTGTAAAAAATGTAAATAACGTAGTCGAATAATGTGTGACGCGCGCGACCCGGGTACCAAGGGGAGTACGCGGTGCGGGAGAAGCGGAATGCGGGAAACTCACATATTAGAATTCACACGAACTTTGTGGATTAAACATCTTTCCACGGCTGTGGTTCTTACAAAATTGTGAGGACTCAACGCTAAATCGCGAACCGAAACCGGTATGCCCCGAGGCCAGCCGTTTAGCGTTGCGGGAGTGTGTGAGTGCGAGAACTTTCGGGATTAACGATTACTCATCCGCGAAGAAGCCCCCAGTGCCTGACCACCAATCCTATGGATATGGATGGTAAGCGGAGTACCGAGTTAACTGGACTGGCAAAGTTAATAGTGATGTGCAATTCGAAAGAAGTATGAAGTGTAGTGTGAATGTGCGGTGTGGTTGAAGATTCGGCTGTGAAGAAACTTCCAGGATAGGTCCCAATCTATACGGATATGGAGGGTGTGTCCCAGCCCCCTGGAATGAACTTTAACGGCTGACTTCTCTGGTGAGAATGGATGATGAGAGTGAAAGTACTTAGGATAGTTAGGATTAGCTTAGAGTAGATAGGTGAAGGATAAAAATTAAATTCTGATTAGGAGCAATTCATAGGGAATTAAATGTAAGTGTAAACTATTATTAATACTTATTGTGATAATTTGCTGATGATATATATATATATATATATATATATATATATATATATATATATTATTATTTTTTGGTTTAAAATGTATAGATAGAGGAACTGAAGTCCATATAAATGAATGATTGTTTAGTGTCCTTGTATTTTGTATTTGAATTGCTACTATTTTAGAAATATTTTATATATCATTAATGAGTAGATTACGGAAAATGAAGTATACATTTTTATTAAGATAGTTACACAGATAGCACAGTGCGGGAAGTGATTTCAAAAACGTAATTTTGACTGTATAAATGAAAAAAAACTGATACTAACAATAATAACTAGACAACTATGTAAGGACTAATAACACCGATATATAGGATTAGTAAGGAAGACACTTAAGAAAATACTGAAGTCACAATATAAAAGCAGGAATTAATAAAGTGAAAAACATTAATAAATAATAGTAAAATTTAACCCAAATAAATAATAATTACTTAATACATTAAACCACTAACACAGTGTACTTAATATATGATTGTATTTTGTTACAGCTCAGGTCCATGTATGTACATATTGTAAACTGAAATGAAAATAAAAAAAATGATAAAAGAAGAAATTCCCCCACTCGCGGAAAAAGGGCCTGGATTTGCCAGCGGGAGCCAGGCTAAAAGAACTTCCCCGGCCCCCCTCTCTTTGCTATTATTTTCTCTTTTTTTATGTAAAACAATACCTTGAGGAACAACAGGTCCTGCCGACTCCGTGCTTCGGCGCCGTGTCAGGGGCCGAAGCAGGGAGACGAATACCGGGGATGGCCTGCCCCAGTCCCGTGGAGAACACATTTAGTTCGCTGCATTTCAAATGCGCGAAGCGGGGCTGAGCCAAGATTGGCTGAGAGGTAGGGGTGGTCAGAGGGTCCCAAATGTAAATGTAATACACCACTGAAACGTGGGCCAGCCGAGATTTTTGTCTTTGGGCCAGTTAGAACGCAATTTTTGCTGGTTGGGATAGCAACTTTCAGTTTTTGTGCTAATCAAATAAAGGAGATAGGCGTGTCCAAAATTTGGGGGCTGACTTCACAGTAGCCCCCCAAATGTTTGGGCTAGCCAAGGTTTCACTTAAGCTGAGTAGTACTCTCTTTGGGCTGGCAGGGCTAGCCACTTTTAGCCTTCGGGCTAGTCAAATAAAGGAAATAGGGGCTTTCAAAATGTCCATACACCAGTAGCACATGCACGTTGGCCGTTCATGGTACCCATACCGTCCCACATCGTTAATGCGGGCGGGAGAGCGGCCCACTTGTGCCTGCGTCGATCAGTGTTGTATCGACATCGATTATCGGTATCACTAATTGACTTATTTTCTAAAACTATAGCAAGTATTGTGCAAAGAGTAAATCGATTTTTTACAAAACGTTTTGTTCATAGTGAATAAATTAAAATAAAAAAATAGAGAATTCGTCATGCAATCATTTCGATCCATGTGGTTAACCGATATCTATATTGATCAATGTCGGTCCGTATGGGCAAACTGATGTTTATTCCAGCGACTATATATCCCTCTGGTGATAAAATATAAAAGTTCATGTAGTCAACATGCGGCCAGCTTTGGTGACAAAGTAGTTACTTATCGAAGTATGTTAAAGTATAGAAACAACCTGCTCTTCCACGAGAAGGACACAGACAAATAAAGTGTTAAGTTTGATTGTGTTTTTCCCAAGGAGTCTTTGATCACTGTAAGTACATAGACAAACCAACAAGATTTATAGTAATATTTATTATGCTGGTTATCGTACACCGCCAGAATAAGTAGACATTTAGACTTTTGTTTCATTTGTACGGTACTAGAAAGTAGCGTCTTTTCTCGAGGCCGTGTGGTTGTTAAGAGATGTTACCTTTAGTAGGAGGATGTTAATGTTATATTTATTTACATTTGTTTTACATCATTTCCTTCAATTGAAGCTGTTTCATTGTAATCATGGCCATTGTACTCTTAACTTCTTAGCAAAAAATGTAAAAGTTAAAAGCGGAAGAGACCTGAAATCATTACAATGGAGCGGAATTACAAATTTTAGCATGAACGCAACATCAAAAATAACATTATTTTACAAACTGTAAATAGTAGTGGTCGACAAATTTTACAATCCATTATCACAGCGAAGTGATGTAACTTTAGCTACAGGAAAATAGTACTATTTACATAAGTAGTAACTTTATTCTACGATTTCTAACGTGTTTTACTATTTCTTATTGGTTTGTCTTTGTTAGTGGTTATAAGAAAGGGCGATTCCTTTCAAAAATAATAAAAATCAGAATTACATTATGTTCACAATGTCAATGTCCGATATTGAGCAATGTCGATACCCAATATTGAGCAATGTCGATGATCGATGTTGTACAATGTCGATCTATATCATTGACCGATATAGTCCAAGGTGTTTGCCATCCAATATGGGAGCAATGTGGTTGAAC
>JAGDQP010022459.1:0-30387 GCA_022664845.1 Lepisma saccharinum
TTTGCTAGTGTCCATTTTGACGCGCGCTCACACAACACTGATTCAACTCATCACAACTATCTGAACAGTGTTTATAGTACGCAATCTCATCGTTTGAACGCCATCTCGTTGAACCCGATCGGACTTATACAACGCGAGCTACAGATCACTGGAGCCATCTATTGGCAAAATAATGGATTACTTTTTGCTACACCAGATATATGAAAATTCATTACATGGGAACTTTGTAAATGTATTTATTTAGAAATAACAATACCAAACAGCAACTAATATTGGTTACGAAATTACTTCGTCTTTTATACTTCATTTCTAATCATCATATCTAAGTTTTATGGTTCCATCAATTTCAATGGGGATTTTCCAGTATATTTTTATTAGCTAAATAGACCACAGATGCAAAGGACCATCATATTTTTATCCGCAATTCCTAAAGAAAAACTGCTGAAATCTACGCTGAAAATCCTTATGACATTTTGGGTGGTTGTGACGTAAGATGTGCCCTTCGTCACACTTTACGTTAGTAGCAAAGCAGTGAGTGTATGTTTTAAGCAGTTGTGAATTTCACAACTCGAGTTTTCTTTGCTTTAGTTGTAGTGCTTTGGAGAACTATTTCTATGACTTTGTAGCCAATATGGACTGAAAATCGTCCAATATTATAACATCATAACGCCTGCTTTGCTTTTAGTATTAAAAGGAGATAGAGAGGGAAGGAGGGAGGAAAGGAGAGAGAGAGAGAGAGAGAACAAACTAATAATGGCATATTATCAAATTCTTATGTTAGCTCGACATGAAAGTCCAAAATTATATACTATGTATTTTATTTCTCCTTACAGTACTTTTAAGTCTAAATACACAATATTAGGTCTGCTTGTTGCAACCGTAACTTCTTAGTGATTTAAGTGTAAGGCTTTTGAATTCTGTAGCTATCAGGGACTGAACCTCCTTACCTTATTTAAGAGTTACTACACTATAATGAGAACCGTTAGCCGAACGATCGCAGCTTAGTTGGTAGAGCGTATATTACAATTTCTTTTGGCATTAATCCTGAGTAATTTATCCTTTACAGGTAGCAATTTCTGTAACCCTTCCTTGTCTTACCACCATCCTTACCTTCTTTCGGCGCCCCGTCTCAGTCCGGTGACCGGGGCACGTGCTTCTTCCCCCACCCCTTAGTTGAGACCCTCGTTGTAGTGTAAGGTTTATTGTTACAAAACTTTAAAAAAAAACTTAAATAAACTTACACTATAGAAATATCAGTATTAACAAAGACACAGTATCCACAAAGGCAACAGAAAATGAGAAGCATGTTAATATTGCATGATCACGAATCTCCAAGTAATGGCGTCGCGTATTGCTTGCGTTATAGATGTTCATTTAAATACTTTCTGTCTCACTGGGAGAAAACATGAAATCGGCCGGAACGCCGGGACAAACCCACAAAACCGGGACGTCTGACAAGCCTAGTACTACCGTTGTAACAGTGGTGGTAGTAGTAGTTGTAATAATAGTACTTATAGTAGTAGTTCTTGTAGTAGTAGTATTGACAATTGCAGCAAAGCAGCAGTAGTTTAACTATTAGTGTTGCGAACACATTTTATTCACGCCGAGCCAACGGGTGGGCAAATCAGTTAGTTTACAATAAGCTTCACCATTAACTTGAATTAGTTTCGATATGAGTACTTTATTGAACCTGTTTAAGTCTTGCAACAATTTAAGACAGGCGCAGGTTATTAAGAAGTAAAAGAAGTTCATTTTTGTTTCTTTTGACACAAGTCGTATGAAGTTACCTCTATATCAGTTTCGTCCAATGTGAATTTAAGAGTTGGACTACTGACACTATCCTTAGAGAGCACCTGCAGGATTAGGATGTTAGTATTCTTTGTTGAAACATATACAGAAATATATTGGTCACTACAGTAACTGGACATCGAACCTGGATCTCCCAGTTACCGATCGGGTACTCTACTAGGCGGGGTAGTAACTCAATTAGTAGAGTACGCTGATAACAATATCACTTGAAGGCTCCTTCAGTAATGCCGGCCTGAGCCAAACTTGCCTAAAAGCCTTAAGAATTAAATTCAAATTCCGTAAGTTCTGATGAAACGATGACAGATGTAGAGAAACTTGACTGAATACCTGGTTTATTTGAATGTATGCGCTTAATTTTGTTCTAGAATCAAGAAATACTGCGTCTATTGATGATTCATTCAAAAACAATATTTTGGAACTAATGCTAAGGCCTCAGCTTTGCGCTGACTAGAAGTTTAGCGGTCGATTGCAGAACTGACCCTAAATTATCTTACATAAACTTCCCGTTTTGGTTAAACCAAAACAAAGTCCATAACACGAAACAACACAGTCCATAAAATTAAATCAACAATTAAATGTGAATTAAAGAATACACGTTTAGAAGCATTACTTGATCTAAACTTTCACCATGTTGCTTTTTTGATATTCTTGTATATAAATTTGTTAAAAACATAACAATGCGAGCGTTACCATAGAAAGTTTTGTTATCAATGAATATTTGTCTTTAAGTGATTAATCGCACAATTATTTTTCTTCATGTAAGTGTTTAAGATATGTAAAGTGTGTGTGTTTTGAACTTCTATGGCTGTGAAACCGATTGGTAACTTATAATGCTGCAGTGAGGAGAACAAACATTTAACAAATAGTATCTACGTATTATAAGGTATGAATGGATTTCATTTTTCTTGTAATGTGGTTATTTTTTATTGATAAAATGAAGTCAGTTCACACATAATGGCCGCACTAGTAATCATTTTAATTGTTTTACTAAAAATGTTAATAGGATTTTGCTGAACACATTCTATAAACTGTTCTTCGTTCTGTTTGAAGATGTAGTAGCATTCGAGATAAACTTATTATTGAAGTATGTGTCTCTTGATTATCTTACCCTTTTCAATCTATTTTTGAAGGAAAGTTTGATGAGACAACGATAAGGTAGTTTCCTGACTGTCAAATGATTGGTCGTGACGAAAATTTTAATTCTCCGGCGTGTCCCTCATAAGAGGAATAATGATAAATCCGTTTTATCAGCTTAATAAATAATTTCATACAGTTTTAGTGTTTAAGTTATATAAGGTTGCCACACTGCCGTTCAGCCTCCATGCTCTGTCCCACCGATAAATTTTAACTCAGTCTTGCGTTTCAGATTGTAAGCGTCATCAAGGTTAACAATTCTATTCCTTTCTTTTTTTACATATAGTAGGATCCAGATTTTTTTTTTTTAGAATTACTGGTCTCCCACCAGGCGCTTCTCTAGCTTGCGGATAGGGGAATGCCGACCACTGGAAATGTTTCGGGTCGGACCTTGCAGTTAGTATAGGGGTCTACAGAGGGTAGAGGAAGATAGCCCCGAACAGAAATATAATGTTGAAGTTAAGCATCTTCACCATTACAACCCTGAGGCTGAAGATGAATGATATCGGTAAGGCTCAGAGATGGACAGAGGACGACATCTGGAATGTCTGCCTTTACTGCGAGGTCGTAGAGCTGACAACTCTACACCGCAAAATTATGTCAAGAAATAGTAACAGATGGTTCATGGATTCTCCTGGAGTAAAATATTCCGGAGGGAAACTAGTCCCTCATTCCGATCTCCGAGCTGGGACTACTTTAGGGCCCCCAGAACAGGATTAAGAAAGACCTTAAAATAGGAACACGAAACAGGCTCTCTTCAGGTGGTGGTACGCCAGACCGAAAAGTACGAGCTGGACATACTAGCGATACAGGAAGTGCAGTAGGAGGGTCAGAATAGCACTCAACAGGGTAATTCCACTACGGGGGAACACAGCCTCATAATTTTGGAACAAGATTCCTAATTAAGAATAGTACCTTTCCGGCGGTTCAGAATATAGGGTTCGTAAACGAAAGACTATCGTACGTTAAGATACGTACCCGATGGTGCAACACTGTTTTAATGTCTATGCTCCGACCGAGGTGGCTAATGATAACGACAAAGATGGATTTTACGAGGAGCTAGAAAAGTTGTTTGACTGATTACCGAAGAATAATACGAAAATTGTGTTGGATTATTTCAACGCTAAAGAAGGGAGGGAGCAAAAATATAGATCTAATATAGACAAATACAACCTTCACGAAATCACCAACAACGGCACTGATCTTGAAAAATTTATTAGTAAAGAGCACATTAGTTTCAGCACAAAGACATACACAAATACAAATGAATATCTCCGTATGGAAAAACTCTCAACCAGATCGATCATATATTAGTAGGTAGACGAAGACACACCAACGTAATGGAAGTTAGATCTTAAAGAAGAGCAAAAGGTGACACTAACCATTAGTTAGTGATCTCAAAAGTGAGGGAAAAGTTATGCATCACGAACAGAGAAAGCAAAGAATCGAAACAACTTAAATTCGAAGTTAAACGATTAGATAATCCAAACGTAAAAGCAAACTACCAACTCGAAACCTCAAATAGGTTGGAAATCTTAGCTGACTCGAGTAGCATTAAAGATGAAACTAATAGTGAAATTGATGTAATTAAGATGTGGGAGGCAATTCGTGATACAGTGAAGGGCGCAGCGAAGGAACGTGTAGGTGAGAAGAAACAACAAAAAGCAAGCTTGGTGTGATGAAGAATGCCTTAAACGAAATCAAGCAAGGCGGCGATGGCTAAGTAATAAAAGCAAATCAAATAGCAACCACTACAGTAACACGAAACGCAACGCCAGACGCGGGTTCAGAAACAAAAAGCGAGTATATCTGACGCAGAATATATAGGAGATGGAGGAAAACGGGAAGACAAATAACATACGAGATCTATACAAAAAGCTATACCATCCGAGGTTAGGGATGATTAAAAATGAACGCAGACATCTTCAGGGAGATCCGACTAAAATTATCGATGTGTGAAAAAGATATTTCGACAAACTTCTGAATGTACACAACGGGGAACGTACAGAGGAATATGAAATCTATACCGCAGAACCGTGGATACCCGAACCTAGAGAGACCGAAGCCAAAATGTCGATAAAGAAATTTAAAAAAAAATGAAACCACCGGTAATAGACAATATTCCAGCCGAATTAATTAAAGAGGGAGGAATAGCACTAATCAAGGAGCTGCATAAATTTATAAATACTATATGGAGAAATAAGGAGCTTCGAAAGGAAAACCTCTATAATAGTTCCAGTTTATGAAAAATGTGATAAATCCGACTGTAGTAATTACCGCGGAATCTCGTTACTCCCAACATGTTGCGTAGTATTGAGTAATATACTGATAACTCGCCGTGGATGAAATAATTGGAAATATCACCAATGTGTATTTAGAAGACATAGATCCACGTTGGACCAGATTTTCGCCTTGAGACAAATCTTAGAGAACAAGTGGAAATACAATGGGACTGTTCACCTATTATTAATTGATTTTAAGAAAGCTAATGATTCTATCACAAGAGAAAAGTTATACAATCCTGGTACGATTTGGAATTCTGCAAAAAATGATTCAACTAGTGAGGATGTGTCTGAACAACCCCATAAGCAGAATGCGGGTAGATAAATAATATGTCAGGTAGTTTCAAGATTCGCAACGGATTGAAAGAAGGTGATGTCTTGTTACCACCACTATTTAACTTTGCTTTAGAATATGCGATTTTTAAAATAAGTAAGGACGAAAAGGAACTAACGTGGAATGGCTTGAATCAACCATTCGTGTATGCGGGGAAGATGTAGAGGCCATACAAAGTTACAGCGATGTCTTAGTAGAAGCTTGCGATGAGATAAGTCTACATATGAACATAGAGAAAACAAAATAGATGATAACAAGCCGGAATACAGGAAATAACGGATATATATACATAACAATTAAGAATAAGAACATAGAGAAAGTAAACAAATTTAAACACCTATGAACATATGTAACAAGGAAGAACGAGATCACGGAAGAAATTAAAAGTCGCTTAGTATCGGGCAACGAATGTTTCTATTCTGTCCAAAAATTCCTAACCTCGCGATTAATATCAAGAAAGTTGAAATTGAAAATATACAGAACTGTTATTCAGCCGGTAATACTTTACGATTGGGAAAGATGGAGTACGACCCTAGCAGATGAACATAAATTAAGAGTTTTTGAAAATAATGTCTTGAGAAAGATATAGGCCTACGGGTCGAAACAGGACGAGATGACTGAAGAATGCAGGAGACTGCATAATGAAGAACTTCACGGACTGTACGACTCATCTTGCGTTGTAGGAATAATGAAATCGTGACTAATACGATGGGCAGGCCATGTAGCTCGGATGGGAGAATTACGAAGACTATATACCATCTTGGTTGGAAAACTGCATGGAAAGAGACCGTTGGAAAGACGGAGACGACGTTGGGAGGACAGTATTAGAAGGGATCATCGAGAAGTAGGTGTTTGTGATAAAAAATGGCTTAATCGTGCGCAGTATAGAATTCTATGGATAACATTTGTTACTGCGGCGATGAACTTTCGAGTTCCGTAATCCATAGTGTAAGTAACTAAGTAGTACTTTGTACCGATTGTCGAAGATCTAAACGTATTTAATATAATTTCACGAAAATTTACTCATGTCATTTTGTTTTGTTTTTTAAATGGACTGTTATTGTATGTTTGCGAATGTGACTTTATATTTACTGAAGCTTCTGCAATAAACTTTCTTTTTGTTTCTCTCTTCATGTTTCTAGAAAATAGATTTCTCTAATTTGTGATAAATTTTATATTTTGACGGAAGACTAGTTCCCAAATTACCAATTAATATATTATTTTTATTTAAATTTTCGGTGTTACACGAAACTGTCTATAAGTATGGAAACACCTATATAAATTACAAACGATTTATTAAACAGTAATTCAATTATCCAATTCATGGTACGTAAGAGTGGGGCACCAATATGTTCACCATCTCAAAACCCATCACTCTGGATTCATCTCGTTTGTCAAAATGGAAAGATGCGCATGATTTTCATACTTATTCACCATCATGTGTTTTACTAGTGGCTGTAGTTGCCATAATTGCCTTTATTATGCAGTTAATTAATGTGATTTCCAAGAATTTCATCTTATCTAATCCTGAAATTATAGTCGTACTTTAAATCGATTGAACAGTCAGAACTATGGATTAAAATACCTCTTTCCAGTTCAGATTTTACTTACATGGGGGCCTTAAAGACTTCTATTTTTTTGTAAGTAAAATTCTTAAAGAGAATTCAATCGTTTTTTAAGTTGTTGAAATTAAAATTTCAACCATATTCTCTGCTTTAGTGTCATAGAGTATTACCAAACCTTGAGAATTAAAAAATAGCTAATTTACAATCAGTGGTGTAACGAACTGGCTCTGCGCTCATCGACAACTTTCAGTTAGTGCGCTCGTACTCGTTAAACATTCTTAATTCTATGTCCTCAAAGCTCGTGCGCCCTGTTCACAACATACAAATGGCTCAGTTGATAGAATATTAGTAAATTTCTCTATTTGAGGTAGTACTTATTTTGGCATCTATTCTACAGAGGTCAAGCTACTGTCCCACAAATTGCTGTGCCGTATGTTAAGTGGGCAACAGCATCCTATGAAAGAGTTGCATTCTGCGTGCATGTTATACGTTCTGTGTTTCATATTGGCCACAAGAAAGATATCATTAAGCCGAAAATATTTAAGTTGCGGGAGCCAAAGTAATAAACAAAGCATTAAGGCGCAATGTTCGATGTGTTTGCTGTTATTTCAATAAACCGATAATCGTTGCCGTAACAGAGATATAAGGCAGTTCTCACTGACAGAGACCACCGTCATGTGTCACAAATAGATTCAGCAAACAGCTTTGGAATTAAGTAAGAATTACTTCTGACAGTCAACGTAGATCAATGAAATCAAATTTCTGAGCAAACGCTGAGTAGACGAATTGTTATTAAGGTTTGAGCTGTGAGCTTCTAAGGACGGAATCTGCAGCTTTTGATAAACTGGGTTCCGAATCACTCCGTTCAATAGACCACCATGGAACTTAAACTCGCAGTCACGGGCACAAGACGATAGTATGAAAACCGTTCGAACAACCAAGGACCGAACGGAATATTTAGAATATAATTTTGTTATGGTATCATGTACAGAGTACTTCGGAAGAGGTTCATGCTAACAGCTGCTCACAAAGGTGTATGGTTGCAATGGATTCATAGTTTAAGAACACTATACTGTTCGTGACTGAAATGTCCAAGTTGATGTCGTCAGCACACATAGGAATATAGGAATGCAATATTAAAACCAACTAGAAACATATCTATACAATGTCGAGTATTAAATCGGTATATTGATGTTCTTTTCCAGCTATCCAAAATTACAACATCGATTTATAATTATCAATCCCAGAAAAAGGACCAAATTCATCCGCCAATAAAATTTGATATCTTCATTTATATTACATATTGAATATTATTAACCTTGTTATCAAACTTTCCGAAAGTGGTTTCTCAAGGGAATTCAACTAGCCTGTAGTAAAAGTTGAACGATAACTGAAGCATGTTTGCATTTTTTTAAATTGTGTCTACACACATAAATGGAATGATTAACTACTGTAAACTTTTATTTCTACGTGCTCATATTGTTTCAAAGTAGTCACCTTTGACTCATATCGAAAGTAACTTAAATTTTCCATCGTCATGGCCATTTGTGTACTGCGAAAAGCGGCAGGTTCTGCAAGGTACGCTGAGATCTTTCCATTCATCAGATCTTGCCCTTTTCTTCTTGATTTTGTATACGATTTGTGTTCCTAAATGCTGACAAGGAAGTTGCGTCCGTCTTCTTTCTATTCCTCGTTTTCCTTTACACATTCCTTTAATGGCTTCATTTGGACTCTGCGTAATCAATGTGATAACCAGTTTCTTTTTTCTTTTGTAATATCTCTGGTACAGATATTAAGATGTATTCAGAATTAATTTCTTCACGTGAAGTTTAGTTTGAAATTACAGAAATGAACATGATAAGTGTTGAGCAAAAAGTTTTATTTCCTAACAATAATCTAAGGATAAAAAGCATCTAGATAACTTTTTGATGCGTAAATAAAGATAATTATTTGTTATCGCCTTCCAAGCCAGAAAAGAAAAATGTTCATTGATTTTTATGCCAATCGTTGAAATATTAATACAAAGGGGTCATTTTCTCTTCATTTTGACTCTCAGAATTTGAAAATCGCATTTAAAATGTTGTATAATGGACATTTTCCACATTCTGACATGGTTTATTTTTATCTAACATAAGTTTTCAAATACACTAAGAAAACACTATACGTAGAGCAGAACATTAGACGTGTAAAGAATGTTATTAGAAGGCTTGATGATCGGCCGAACGAAATACCATATCTCTACATAATATTATTTTCTACTCAAAAAAGATGTTTCATAAATATTGAAATAGAAAATACATATTTTTTGTTCTATACGTCGAGATAAAAGATTTATTTCAGAGAACTATTAATTTAATGCATTTATATACTAATACTCGCAGTTGATATTTTATAAGTAAAATCCCTTCTGACAAATGAGAACTAAACATAAAAAGTTGGGAAAATAGTGCTTAAGATTTTGTCAATATTACAAACTCTATCTTTCATCTTCCAACATAAGTTTATTCTTTATGTTCCGCATTAAGAATTGTCATTATTTGGCTGCTGGGATAGTTTCTCATTAAAAAGAGATGTTCACTTTTCAACTACTTCAGTAAGAAAGCCTTAAGTTGTTGTTTGTTGTAATTATAATAATTATGCTTCTGTACCTCTATAAACATCAGAAAAAGATATGAGAATAATACCACAAAGATATTTTTTTTTAAATATTGTGATCGGGGATGTCTCCGAAATTTTGTTATGTCCTGTTCGGTTGAGTGTTTGTACTCCCATGCTCACCAATTCTATATGTGAGTACATTAGTCGGGCAAGAAGTCAACACTGTGAGCAAGAGGTCTCGTCGATACGGGAATCTGGGAAAAATAACATTCTGTGTGAAAGAAATTATGGATACAATGAAAATAGTTCTGTCATCTCTTTATATAAAACTGAGTATCACGAAACAGTTTTAGATATTACCTGAAGGTACAAATTGCTTTGTACTTCTATAAGATATTTAGTCACTTGTGAGAAGAGAAGCTGACTGAGGGTGTTCTTCTCAGATCAGAGGTAAGACAATTACAAATGAAAACTGCCCTAACGCGATAAAAGAAACATGGTATATGCCTTCTACACCCTTGGATTACTTTTCAAGAGTATGGTTCACTAAACTGCTAGAAAATAACCAGGATTGTAACTTTGCGATCATCGCTAAAACATACTGGAAGAACTCAAAGTTATTGGGTACTCAATGAGTTAAAATATTCAATTTTGGAATGAACATTTTAACTTTTTTTCACAGGAAATCTTAAAGCCATGAGCGAACAAAAGATAGAACTTGTTCATCAAAACATAAAGAAGACGGTTCACATCCAGAGTAGGTGAAATGATTGTAGATTAGTGCTTCTCAATAGACAGTCAAAACTGGATTTACTGCACCAGAGGTAAAGCAGTAAATATACCTTCATAAGTAAAACAATAATACAATACAAAGCCATTGAATAAGATTCACATGTAAAAATTGATAGTGGGTTTTGTAATGAATAGATCGAATAGTTGATATACAACATGATTTATTTGGTTACTTTTTACTGTCAAATTTAATAGGCAAATTTCCTCCAAATGACGTCAATTGTGCTTATGAAGACACAATGGGAACGAAGAAAACTTAGAACATTTCTGTATTCAGCATCCCCCCCCCCAAAAAAAAATATAACATTAGTATAAAGCTTTTGTGAACCTTAATTTGCTAGGCTTGTGTAATAATTCAGTAACCAAAGCAAATTACTTCTAGAATGGAATGTGTTTCAGTTGCACTTTGACCGCGGTTACAGATCCATTCACTACCAGTCAGAACTACAGTTGTTAACCCCTGCACGGTTATATTTCCCATACTGCACTTCTTTCAAGTTGGTTGCATAGCTTCAGTTTATCATGTGGAAGTTCAAACTCGTATTGAATTTGAAGGCACACCAAGCAAGCATTTCAGTAGACATTTCTGTTAGAATATGAATTTATTTAGACCTTCTAGGCTTGGAATTTATTTATGTAACATTTAGAAGTGTAGTGCTAATGGCTGAAAATCCAATAATAATTCATTGAATGAAAAGTATGTGACAAACAAAGCGGTTGTTAGTGAGCTTCAAAGAACGATACTGTAGAAAACATAGCGTAGAAAGATTTATGATCAGAGTAGAGGACAAGGCCCAATGGGCGAAATCCTCAATTTAGACAAATACTACTACTACTACTACTACTACTACTACTACTACTACTAATAATAATAATAATAATAATAATAATAATAGAGTTACTAGTTTCGACAAGAAAAATGGCCAGATCTTTTCCTAGATAGACAAGGGTTTCTTTTGTAGTAATAAAGTGTTAATATTTGACACACAAAATGTGTTATCTCTACTGGAACTTACCCTCTGTACGAGGAAAATATATAATAAACAATCAATAGCAAGTGAGTATATGAGAAAAGAGAAGCACGATCCATTTCAATATTATGTGGGACAGTCGATGTAAAATGTGCTTATAAGACATGTCGACTTCAGAAAGGAACGTATATAAGTGATATTAACGAATAAAAAAAGTTAGAGGTAGTCTTTTACATATAAGCCAAAATATATGTGACATAAAATTATCATTATTTGTACATGGACACATTCAGGTCCAAAGTTTCTTTGTACGTACAAAATAATACCGTTTTTAGTCGCATATTTGGGGTTATATACCCATGTAAAATATTACTATGAACTCTTTTTATTCATGAATATCATTTATATCCCTATACGAAACATGTTTTCGTATGCTAACATCGTATATACATTACATTCAATTGAACAAGTGTCATATTATTTATTGCAGGGAATAGGTTTAACAGTAGAGTACACACATGTATTCGAATGTACACTTTTTTTTTTGTTTAAATAAAGCATTACGCCCATAGTGCGATGGTTCCCTTCTTATAGACCCAAGAAATTTCTAGGAATAAAGGTTAAAAACAGAGCATGGGCATAGCCACAAATTTTTTGAAAAGAGATCAAAAGGAAATTTCTTCAACATTTTTTGACTGGTCATCGTCAGGGTTTTAAATCAAAATTAATGAAGACGGGGCTTATGATTATCAAAAGAGTACATACATTCTACACGAAAATAAATGAGCGTATTTTATTATTATTATTATCATTCAAAAAGGAAGAAACATAAATAATTTATACAGATATTGTAAAAAATCAAAAGTGGAAGAAAAGATCTTTAAATATTTCAGATGTAAACATTAAATGGTACTCTTTTTATGGTTAGATAATGTTTGTAATAATGAAGCCACGAGGTTTATTTTATTTTAGTTGTCAATCCATATTTTCAGTTCTCTTTGTACAAAAGTGACACGAAAACTAAAACAATGGAAACAAAGGAAACAAAGTTACAGCAAATTATTTTCATTGTAATTCCATACTAGAAGAGGGGAGCGCCCTAAGGCATGTCTTTTGTGGTTTTTGTACATTTAGTTCAGGGGGAATTAATTTGCATCATACTTATTTCCATTTCCCCAATCTCTCCCTCTCTCTCTCTCTCTCTCTCTCTCTCTCTCTCTCTCTCTCTATATATATATATATATATATATATATATATATATATATATATATTGCAAAACCATCTTACTATATTCCTAATTTGAAAAAGGAAAGACCATCAAAACTGCACAAATGCTTCGTTTCGTTGCTGAAAATGCGGGGAAATTAACTATAGAGCTTGATATTTCTAATATCATTAACAGGAAGACTGAGGCGGCATGGTACCTTCAAAGATCTCAAACATCTCCAAAAATGGGGAAATTCGGTGGTGCAGGTTACAGTGTGATCATATTTCTCCTGGAGGAAGTTTGGCCCCCTTCCTGCTTTACGTGGAATTGTCACGGCACAATGATACATGGATGTCATTTTCTGGCAGCTTATCATTGAAGACCAGTTCGGGAAGGACCATTGTCCCTTTCAACACTACCGAGCTACAGTCCATGCTACAGGGATTGTGGGATAGTGGTTTGACGACAACAACGTCCTGATTTGAATCCGATAGAACATCTTTGGAATGTTTTGAACGACGACTTTGTGCCAGACCACACTAACCACATCCATACCTCTTCTCATTTTGGCGCTCCGCGAACAATGTGCTGCCATTCTCCGAAAAACCTTCGGCTATCTGATTGAAAGTATGCCTGCGAGAGTGCAGACTGTCATCAAGTCTAAAGGTGAGTCAACGCCGCATTGGCTGCAAATGTTCCCGAGGAAGGGCAACCCAAATTTGTACTTCATTTTCAGATGGGTGTCCGAATACTTTTGATCACAGTGTATGTATGATGAGTGTACTTCTATGATTTGCCGTGCCTTCCGTCAGACGAAGATGGCGTACTACGGACGGGATCTACAGTTTAACGTGAGCTCCGAACCAGTTGAGTCTCCACCGGGAAAGGAACCCCGCTACCGGTAATCCTGACTAGCAAGATACGTTCTCGAATTGCCTGACAGATATTGTTTAAATATTGAACAAAATGCATAGTTCTGGTGCGATCAATTCGTATTGTAATAATTTTAACGGGTCATGGCGGTAATTCCTTAGTTACGAGTCTTCATAAATCAGATATTTCATTGTAACGGATGTTACACTCGGACACATTCAAACATAAATAAACATCACTAATAAAAGATAATTTGAATTATGGCACCCCTGTTACAAAGCACTTATCCTTTGTATACATTGTAAGTCTTTCAAGAATTTCCCTCAATTGAATAGACAAATGTCTGGATTGTACATCAACTAAAGACCTAGCCGCTATCTTTCCGCTCCCTGTACCCTGAATAGTAATCACCGAGGGATGCCATACCTTAGAATTGTTAAATGAAGGCAGTTAATACCTACAACCGTACTCAAGACTTGTATTGCACTAATAATTGAGATATGCTCTTTACAAATTTAACATGACACCTGATGCCAAGGAAAACTCAGCACTCAGAAATGGCATCATTCTGAAGCCCGTTTCGTGTTTAAATATTTTGTAATCGTCATGTATCATGTGAATATGGTAGTTTTGAAAGAAACTGCAGCCTGTGAGACAAATAGTACTTAACAACTCTTTGTATGTAGAGGAAAGAGTTCGGACCCTTTTTGTAAAACAGTTAAGACGTTTGTAGCTTGTGTACGCAATTGCAATCATGGGGGTTATTGAGCGAATAGTAAATTGGAATACGATAACCGTTGCAAGGTTCCACGAAACTGCAAACTGTGGCAAGGTATGTTACCGCATATTATACCTGTATTTGTAATTTGCTTGTTTTTCATCTACTGTTTTATATTGTTCAAAGATACAAACATTTTATTATCAATTGCGCGTAATGTTTTGGAGATTATGAATGACCCAGTATATACCTCCTCAAAACATTTAGGCCTTACCCAAGAAGATTAAAATGAACTGCCAACCTTTAGGTTATAAATTGAAGGGTATATGAAGACGCACTTCAGTTGTTTTTTTTTAGTGTAGACCCTAAAACTACATATTTTGAATTGTTGAAGCTCCTTGATCTCTGTTTATCCTAAAATAATCTTTATTCAGTTGGTTCTTTCTATATTCAAACGAAGAGAAAAAGATGTCTAAACCTTATTCACATGTCTTAGTAGCTTAGTTGTGAATTGTTTAAGTTTTTCTGAAAATAGAGTAATTGATTCTTTTTCTAACCCATTATCCTCATGAGACATTGGATTATATCGTTAGGTTATGAGATACTTTACTGTAGCATTAACTATAAGTAGTCTGTGCCGGAAGCAAAGTCCTGCTATCATTTTTTAAGATTTCACTTTGAGTATCAGTCCAGAAACTCAGTGAGACTTTACCTGTCGAATAACCTTGTTTGCAAAGTAGGGTTACTATGGTTAAATAAATCTTGACTAATAGATCTCTCGATTCAGGGTCATTTATTTTACAATAGCCCCAAAGGTAAAACATTTTGCATTTGTTTCCATGTGAACAGACTATTCTTATCCGAACAAAAACACCAGAGGTGCAAAAAGTGGAGCCAAGTTCTTTAGCCCTAAAAAGGTGTGAAATGGGAGACGGATGAGCCAAGTTCCTTGGTGACAGCATGTAACAGGAACAAAGGAACTTCGCGCGAGCTGGCAACAGCCTTAGGGTTGGTGGCGGTGGACGTAGTGGGTTTTAGGATCCCCACCATCCTTATAGCTTGAGGATCATGAACCTTGCCACCTCGCGCCAAGTTCCTTTGTTCCTGTTACATGCTGTCACCAAGGAACTTGGCTCATCCGTCTCCCATTTCACACCTTTTTAGGGCTAAAGAACTTGGCTCCACTTTTTGCACCTCTGGTGTTTTTGTTCGGATTTCACAGCTTTTTGTACGTGTATAATATATATACTCGCTCGCTCGGCCTCGTTTAGGTCCTCGCCCCCCGTGGCTGGCTGTGCCCCCAACTTCGAGTTTTTGGGTACTTACGCCCCTTTATCGTAACCACTCTCCAGGACACTGTGCTTCCATGTTGCAGATTTTTTCCCATACCCACCACCCGTGGGAATGAGATATTTATTGAAACATAGGGAAGCTTTGTCATATTTATTGTAACCTACTTGTGATGATACAGCAAATGTGCTTCCTGCTGGCGGCCCTAAAATCCACCACCAACCCTAAGGCTCGAACATCATCTGGTGTTTTGCTCGGATTTCACAGCTTTTTATACGTGCATATATATACTGGGTTCGCCTCGCTGGGTGTGCTGCCCCAGAATTCCGTGTGCGCCCCAACTTCAAATTTTTAGGGCTACGCCCCCTTTATTGTGATCAGACTTTCTGGGGACAGCGCCCCACGCTGTGCAGACCTTTTCCCATATCGCCTCGGGGGCTACACGCTCATAGCGGTGGTTTGATCCATTTATTGAAACATTTTCGTGATGGTACACCTTCATACCAAATTTCGTTTCTCTAGCTTCAGTGGTTTGGAAAATGGTATTTGGGCGGCTATGTTGAATTAAAGAAAGCGATTTTTAAAAAGTTTTCTTACATTGCCGTTACCTACTTGTGATGGTACACCTTCATACCAAATTTCGTTTCTATAGCTCGAATGGTGTGGAAAAAGTTTTTGTGCGGCCATTTTGATCCAAGTTAACAACTTTTTCAAAAATGTAATTTATTCCTAAACTACTCTTGTTAATACACCTTTATGCCAAATTTCGTATCCCTAGTTCAAACGTTCTGGAAAATGGATTATGAAGTCAGCCATTTTGGATTCAAAATGATGTCTTTGCAGATATTTTGTAATCTACTAGTGATGATATACCGTCATACTTCGAAATTTCATATTTCAATTTTTAACATCTTTTTTCTTACAGAACCTCAAAATCGCTGATTTAGCAATAAACTCTTGTTCCTGTATAGCATGCTGACGTTTTGTGACACGCGGAACTCGGCTGCATGCACTGCCGTAGGTGTTGATACTCCCCTCGATTCGCTCGCGTCGCTGCGCCAAGAATCCCACGGCAGGCCGCGCATCGAACTTGAGGAGTTTGGAGGAACAGCGTCTTTTTATCACAACCAGAATCTGCAGTGCACTGCGCCACATGATGCAGATATTCCTTCATACTCCAGGCTGCGTCCAAATGGGGAAACTTCCACATTCTGCCTGTATAACATGCTCCTGGCAGTGCTAACATTTGTGACGAGTAAAAGTTGGTGGGACACGCAGGAGTATTGGAAGTTGGCGCGAGGAACTAGGCTCATCCATATTCCATTTCCCCACTTTTTAAGGTTGAAGGAGTTGACTGGACATTTTGCACCCCTGGTGCTTTTGCTCGTATTTCGTAGCTTTTTACACTTGTGTAATGTATATACTCGCTTCGCCTCATTGGGGCGATGCCCCCAGAATTCCAAGATGGCCTCGTTGGGGCGCACCCCTTTATCGCAATCAGGCTCCAGCTGGGAAGTGTTCCCTAGTAGGGGAGACGAGCAGAATTTATTCTAACCTACTCGTAATGGTACACCTTCATACCAAATTTCGTTTCTCTAGCTTCAGTCGTTATAAAGTGGGGCTTGGGCGGGCATTTTGGATAAAAGATGGACACATTTTTAACGTTTTCGTATATTTTCGTGACATACTCGTGATGATACACAGTCATAAAAAATTTCATTTCTCTATCTCGAACGATGTGAAAAATGGTATTTCAGCCTCCATTTAGAATCAAAAATAGTGATTTTTTTAAAACGTTGTTATGTTTTCCTAAACTACTCTTGATAATACATCATTATGTTAAATTTCGTATCTGTGGCTCAAGCAGTTGGAAAATGGATTTATGACGCCCGCCATTTTGGATCCAAGATGGCGTCTTTAGAGATATTTTTAATATTTTCATAATCTACTAATAATGTTGTACTGTCAAACTAAATTTCATTATTCTAGCGGCAGCCGTTTAGGCTGTGTATTCTTTAACATTTTAGGGTTGGCCGCCATTTTGAATCCAAAATGGCGACTTTTTCAAATTTTTGAAAAGTTTTCTTAATTTGCTATCAATGATGTAGTTTGATACCAAATTTCACTGTTCTATCTTTAGTCGTTTAGGCTGTGTATTCTTTGAAATTTTAGGTTTGGCGGCCATTTTGAATCCAAGATGGCGACCTTTTCAAAATTTCGGAATTTTTCCTTTATCTACTTATCATCCTCTACCTTCATACCAAATTTCATGTTTCTAGCTCACCCCAAACACCCTAAACAATATGATGAGTGAGTGAGTGAGTCAGTCAGTCAGTCAGTGAGTGAGTAAGTGAGTCAGTTAGCCTAAAATGTGCAATTTCAGGGGTCCACAACTAGAACATAGTTTGAGATACGAATATGAAATTTTGTACATCTGCACATATTTACCATATCTCCTTAACGGCAAAAGCTCATATTCCTATCTTTAACATCTTTTTTCTTACGGTGCCCCCAAATCGTCGATTTTGCCATAAACTCTTGTTCCTGTATAACATGCTTCTGGCAGTGCTGACGTTTTCTGACGCGAAGAACTTGGCTCATGCACTGCCGTGCATGTTGATATGCCCGACAAAGTTGTTTGCATTTATGATAATTAAATTCCTTAAAATAGCATTCAAGTAACCTTTGATGAGTGACACAATTATCGCCGAATTGCTAAATACTGTTACGTAAAAAAACGAAGAATAAAATTGTGCCTACATATAGTAGTAATGAACACTGGGATTTTCACATCATCCAAACAGAAGATAGATAATGTCCATGTTCATGAGTACATTATTTCGTTTTACAATTACGTAACCATGAACAGTAGTTCTTTGAAGGCTCACAAAGGAGTCTGTTAGCGGCACTCACATACATACAGCTAATTTCGGATCTAGCGGACTATAAGTCCGATTTTGATGCTTCAAATTGCATTTGAAAGTTCTTTGCCATACTAAGACACAGAAACAATGAGTCAGTAGAATCTCCTTGAGACCCCCCCCCCCCCAGGGCGGTTCAAAAAAATATCAAAATTTCACATTTCTGATGATAGCATTAACCCCAGACAATATAGATGACCTAAACTTGCGGAATCGTAATCTACGCTTTAATAGCTTTCAAACGGTGTTTTACTTGTCAAGATCGGTGAAGGGGTTCAAAAGTTGTGACTTTTTAGCCGAATCACAGAATTTTTATACATGATCGAAAGTTTGTTTTTTCGCTTTAGCCTCAAATGGTTGGTACTAGGTGAGTTTGAGGGTCAATTGCGGGCCCCAACAAGTTGGCGTAAAAAATGTTTATATTTTAAATATAAGTTGTCGTTTTCGAGATATGGAGCCTACCATAATCAAAAATCGACCTTTTGTATGAAGACTATGCACTGTTTTTAATAGGTAGCCTTACAAAATAAGTGATATCAGTACAGAAAACCCTTTGGAGTAAAGGGAAGAGTGACGCAAGAATTCTACTCACAATAGAAGTTATATCCATTTTACGAGTGATTTTGTTTGTGTCACTATGGCGGAAGTGTTTCCTTTGTAATAAAATTAAGAGACTTAGTATCCTCCCTTCAGCCATAGTGACACATAGAAAGTCACTTGCAAAATGGATATCACTTCTTTTGTGAGTAGATTTTTTTATTTATTTATTCAATTACATATACTCACCCATAACAGAGTGTATACTCTAATAACAATAGGTGATAGATAACAAGTATTCAAAATAATATAGATATACAAAAAGATAAACTCAGTATTACAAGAATAAAATATTAGACACAAATACAATTATGATATTAGAAAGAAAATACTACATAAAGAGAAAGAGTAGTGAAAAAATGAATACTAAAGGCAAAATCTTTCATTTCAATATTTTGCACAATCACGTGATATAAGTTATAATAATGTGCACAAACTGGTATTACTGACAAATTATATTAACTTAAGGAAACAGTGATGCTCTTCTACCACATTAAAAACAGAAAACAATTTTCTCTATCTATAGATAATTTTCTTTCAAATAAAGCAGAATTATCTTTTTAAATTTATTATAATTCATAGTGAAATCAATCTCATAGTTCTTTTCTACTAACAAGTTGTGTTCATAGCACATCTTTATTATTGGTGAATTTCTATGGAAATTGTTTTTGCAACTCTGTATGTAAAACGGTTGCCTCTTCCTAAGATTTACTCTTTTTACATTAAAGTTTATGTCTTGGAGCAAACGTGGACAATCGACTCTAAAGTTTATTAACTTATACAAAAACGTCTGCATAAACAAAAACTTCCGGCTGTTTGAACTAGAAATACCGAATTCACCCTGTAAAGTTTTGTAAGATATTATTTCCTTATATGCTGATCTTCTATAATTTTTATACAACAAATACTTCAAGAATTTGCTTTGAACCCTTTCAATCCTTTTTACATGTGATTTATAATTGGGAAACCATATAACATTATTGTATTCAAGTTTGCTCCTTACCAATGCATTGAACATTAAGATTGCAGCATCGATACTATTAAACTCTTTTCTATTTCTTATTGTGAAACCCAAAAGTTTATGTGCTTCATTTATGATATATTTTTAATGAGACAAAAAAGATAACTTCTTATAAAAAAATGATTCCTAAGTCTTTAATTTCGTTTTTCCTTATTAAATTGTTTCCATTTATTGTATAATTGTAACTTTGGGTACATTCCTTCCTAGAATAGGTTATAGTAAAGCATTCAGTATAGTATTCATAGTATAGTATAGTATAGTATTCAGATTAAAAGGTAGAGTATTGGATACGCTCCAAGTAAAGCAATTATCGATATCTTTTTGTAATAATATTTTATCGTACTCATTGTCTATTGCTTTATATATCTTAAGGTCATCAGCGATCATTAAACAATTAGTATATTTAAGTGCATCAGGCAAGTCATTAATATAAATTAAAAATAGTAAAGGTCCTAATTTCGATCCCTGTGGCACTACTGAATTAGAATTATACACAACAAAAGAATTCTCATGCTTATAGATAACATAGTACTCTCTATCAGATAAATACGATAAGATAATTCTTGCGTCACTCTTCCCTTTACCCCGAAGGGTTTTTTGTACTGATTTTTTTTCAAGAACAGAGTAGAGAAGATAGGATTTATTTCCTGAAGTAGAGGAGCGATGGGATCATGTATTGCGATACCCCTCGAGTTACTATATAGGCCAATGGTCTGACCCCTATAATGAGTGTTAGCTAACCACTATTCATGCCATAAAAAGAGATAGTTTGAGAGCAAATTCTCCTATTTTCTTTCCTTTCGGTGTTTGTTCGTTTGATTTGTGATTCAAGTCCTAAACAAACTTGCAAAGTTCTAAGAACGGAGCCTGCAGTTTCAGTTAAAGTTGACTCCGACCAACCCTGTTCAATATACCTAAGCGATATTGAGCCTTGGACAACACTTACAGAAAGCAAACATACAGACCATTCGGACAACTAGGGCCTTCCTTTGTATTAACAAGTACGAGGATACTCCATACAATGTTTTAAAGTTGTGTTTAATTAATATTTTAATATTGATAACTTTGTATTCAATTGCGCTTTATTTGTATATTCCTTCTAATGTTTGTTTATTCTTTTCAGTTACCCGTCGTGTTCAGGCGCTCAGGCTCCAGGCTTAGCTGCAGATATGTATTTTTACGATGACGTCATCGCATTCATTGGACCAGCATGTGCATTTGCATTGGAGCCAGTTGCGCGGCTGGCAGCCTATTGGAATCGCCCTATAATCACTGGAATGGGTGACCAGGTATGTACAGTAATGTAATGGCGAAAATAGCATTTTATAAGTACATCGTACATCTGTGAATGCAGAGCTCGATAGGAACGGGAGGAGGGGTTTGGAGCAACGGTTTGCGTATATGCATATACTATGCGTTGTTTGGATTAATTTGAAAGCGTTTGGAGAAGCACTCCTGGCTTTTATTGCATTTCATGTGCCGTCTGTTTATACGCATTGTGTATTCACCTCAAAAACTAGTTTTAATTGGAATGAATAGTCGTTTGCAGTAGCATTGTGCAATGTTCAATGGTTTGTGGTAAGTTAGCTCTAGGATAAAACTAGAGTTGTTGAAAGTCCTACTGTATGTAAAGTCGTTGTTCTGTTAAATTAAGTTGACGTAAGGGGAATAAAAGAGAAACAAAAAAATATGGTGGTAGACAAAACATATACATACGACAACTGCGTGTTCAACAAAACCCAACGTTTCGATTTTCATATGCATTAAAGTAGATGAAACACATTGCCTCAACAGCTGCTTTAACATTTACTTTTATACTCCTCCACCATCATGTTATTTGTTGGTTTGAGTGAATCGATCGTATCTTTGGGTAATGTAGATATGCTGAAACCAGTTATTTTTTGAGTTCTAATAAAAAATTAAGTGCCTTAAGGACAAGTTTTAAAGACAAAATTTGAGCTTTACATTTGCAGAATCTATATTAATATATATATTTTTTGAGATTTTTACATTTCTAGGAGTGCATGTGCAACTCAAATTATATTTAAAAAATACTTTTTGAATAGAAAATCTTAGAATACAATAAAATATGTCTATTTTGAGATTTATTTTCTTCTTTTAGACAGAAATCAACGTAGTTTGAAGATAGGTGTAAAAGCTACAATAAGATTATTTTATTGTGATGAATCTTTCAGTAGCTCTACGTTTTTGTTATTACTATTTTCACGATTCAGTATGGCCAGATCTTCTGATTACATATATTCATAGATCACCACATCATCTTCTCTTTGCTCTTCCCTGACCTCAATTGAATTCCTTTCATCCCTAGCTCCTATCGCCACTTAAGGCGTAAAGTAAACGTCCCGTGGTCGGTTAGTTAGGATTTGTTATTTGTGTGGATTAAAAGATGGAAAGAAAATCTATGTCTGAAGCTGTAAAATTATAGGAATGCATAAAAACGGTAAAAACATGCTAGCGGAATGTTATTGGTACAAGTAACATCAAAATGGTAGTGGTGGTGACAGACCAAAGATGCAAAAAGCTCATGCAACAACAGCTGATATGTTTTATCATAATAGGAACAAGAATGTTTCCATCCTCCAAATTGAGGAGATCTAGAAGTGGAATCTTAAGGCGAACTGAGATGTGATGTTTGTTAAAGTCTGCGTACGGCAGTAGCTGCAGGAAAACCCTTCTCACAGCATGCAACCTCAGACCTGAATAATAAAACGATATATATATATTGAATCGGTTGCTAGAGAAATGGGGGACAATTTTCTTTTCCAATGTCGAAGAATGTTCCTCACAGCCAACCATTCTGACTAAGATTTTCCAGAGTTTATCTAATTTCACCAGGCGAATACTGCGATGCTACTCTAAGTAAGATTCTGGCCGATATCTTCCCCATCCTCTGTTTACTACCATCTTGGCCTGAGCCAAGGATGCCAGGAGGCCATAAATAAACTCAAATTCTATCTCGAACAATGTCGATTTATATTTAAAATTAGAAACTTGATCTTCAGCAGAAAATTTATATTTAAAAATAATGTTTATATCGTTTAATCGCACTTGTATTCGAAAAAATCTAGAAATGTCTATATTAGTATAACTGCTCCAAATTTCAGTCTAGAAGAGAGTAAATCTTAAAATCGTTATCTTTTAGCTTCCAATGATGTATCGAAACAACTTTCTCAATAAAATGCAAGTATAGAAAAATCTAAACAATAGTTTCTTAAAGCAGGTGTGCTAAATCTTTGCTCGGTACAGTATCTGATATCTCCTCTGAATGTCCATACATAATGGTGATGTCATCCATCTCTCTCTCTTCCCCTCTCAACGCAAGGGACTGGAACGCTCAAACGCTTTACACAGTTTGGACAAGTTTGGTTCTTTCCTTTGCCTATGAAATAGTTATTAAAAACTATGTACCATGATACAGGAAGGATTGAACAATTTCCTTGGAGCTACAAATATTTTAAATAGTAAAATAAATATCTTTGTTTTTTTTTAAAAAAAAAAACAACAATAACAAAGAACAGTGGTATTCACCGATAATAAGCTGAACTACCTTTGTTAACATTACTTTAAATGACAGAAGAAGAAGCATTTAACTTTTAATATTATCGTATTATGTCTTTATACAGAGTTTTGAAGAATCAATAGTGGTTACCGTCGCTGACTGCTGATCGTGGGGTCCCGAGTTCGATTCCCGGCTCTGCCAAGGAAATTTTTCCAAGGCTTGCAGATCTGGAACGGTGCCTACCCAGCATCGCGGAGCTGCTGTGAATAAAAGACAGTGGCGATCACAATTGGGAGCTTCGTTTTTTTTTTTCTCCCAATCCTTCTGGTCAGCATGGGAGAAATAGACCAACTCCTCCCTCCGGAAGAGTCCTCATCCAGTGGTGGATTGAACATGGCTGTGAATTATAAATTGTTATATATGTACTATCTTCTAGTTCTTTGTTTCTAACTACAAATTTTCTAAGTTTTCCTAGGTAATACGATCAGGAGCATACCAATGGCAAGCTAGTAGATAATAAATTTAAAAAAAAAACTTTCTAAACTACTGAAAAAGAACGAATAGTGAATAAGATGAAAAAAAACGAGGAGAAACCTGAACGGTAATTGAAGATGTAGACAACATAAAAAAAGCGCACTGTAATCTAAGGTTAGATCTAAGCAATATTCAAGGCAAAGAATAAAGAAAAATAATAATAAAATTTTTATAAGAAAACGTTAAATTTGAAATATAACAGCAATATACTGCATGATCTGGAAACGAATAATGAGAAGGAATGTCCTACATGTATATTTAAGTCTGTATAAGGACATAATGTAATAGAAAATGTTTAATGGACCTTTTTCTGTCATTTAGAGCTATATTGTCAATTGGTTTAAGCTCCTTATCGGCGCATACCAGTATTTTTTTTTTTTTAAGAAAAACAAGAGATACTCTTTTTTGATTTTGAAATATTTGCAACTTCCATACGAACGCTTCTAACGAAGTTTGAATAAATTAGAGATCATATCTCTACGTTATTAACATTTTGCTGTTTTTTTTGGTTAGTTTAATATGAATTATTACTTTTTATGAACTTAAATGGTCCCTTCTGAAGCACATTTATTGCATACGAACCTTTGGTTATCATCATGACTGTTCGAAATGAGCCTTGCATGTACATGGGATAATACATGACGTTTCCCCTATCTCTTGGGAGCTGCATTATATGTGGCAGTGGTGTTGGACAGTGGATATGAATATGCAGATACATGCCTTAACGTTTCCGCATTTTTGTTGTCGTACGACATAGCTTCACAGCTCAGTTCATTTAATATTAATATCTGTTACGTGTAGAGAAAAGGGAACATGCAATTAGCTATTATGGATTCCTGCAAGCATCAGATGAAAGATTCGCTGTGTGATTAAAGTCCAACGATATTGCTTCACAAGGGTAGTACAGTCAACTCGGTAAAATTATATTTTTCCAATCTAGCGGTATTTAGGTGACATTATATATGCGAATATGAACATGAAAAGAACCGACTTCCTAGTATTACATTCCTGTGAGGCTGTGCTGAAAATTATGATGAATGACTAAAAATAATAAAGGTCCAGTCACACTGATAAAAACTGTTAACTGTCACGAGGATTATGAATACAAGGGTGAGTCAAACGTTTTGCAATATTCTAGTCACTTATTTGATTTATTCGTCAAGTTACAACGAAAGCCGCCTAGCATTCAAAATAGAGACCATCGTGTTGCACAATCTAGAACCACCTTCTTGACAGTTTCTCGATCCCATGGCGATACCAGTCCTTTTTCTTCGAGGTGAAGAACTCCTGCATGGCAGCTTTCACTTCATCTTGGTTGTTGAAGTGTCGTGATCGCAGAAAGTGAACCATCGATCGAAATAAGTAATAATCTCATGGGGCGAGGTCCGGTTTCTCTGGATCTGCCAGCATTTCGACTCCCTCAAGTTTCTGGATCTTAATCTGGATTGATCGAGGGTATGAGGCTTTGCGTTGTCTTGCTGCAGAAGTACTTACTTTCTATTGATCAATGCCGGGTATTTTTTTCCCCGCACAATGGCATATTTTTGCCGCTATTAGTATTCGGAGTGTAGGTTGGCATTGGTGGTTCGCCCTTCCGGAACGAATTCATGTTGAATTATCCCCTCATAATTCTATCTTGTGCTAGAAACGTCCTTGTTTGGCAAAGGTTCTGGAAGCTGATCCTTGTTTAACCAGTACTTACGCACGTTTGGATTACGGAAAAATATCAACTTTTATCGCATGTAATTAATCTATTGATGAAACGGAGATCACGTGGGTTTTCCAGTTCTTTTTTTCTTCTTGTAAACAACCATTCGCCGCTGTGCTTGAGCTGGGGTCAATTCGTGAAGCACAATGCGGCATATTCGGATGTTTTTACCGAGGTCATGAACGTGACGAACCTCCCTGGACTGTGAAGTACCGAGGTCGCCTGCTACTCTTCGAGTACTCAGACGTACGGGCTCAGAATCCACTTTTTTGGTTAACCTGACCTTGGCTGATCGCCGAGGTTCTTGCAGCCAGAGCAAAATTTCTTGAACCATCTGGGTGCTTGCTGTGATCAACTGCACCTTCACCTTTTGCATTACAAACGTTTCGGGTTGCTTGTGCGTCGTTATGGCCCAGTTGGAACTAGTAAAGTGAAAGTTCCCAAATTAGATAATGTTGCATGCTATTTTTTTACTGTCATTTCACACGCAGAACGAAGCAATGTACAACATTTCACAGCCCCATCTACAACAAAAGTAATCCGTTCCAACGGAAACTTTTGACACTTTGAACTGCTTCGGTCACTGACATGCGCATCGCAAATGATGCACAGAGGTAAATATTGCAAACCGTTTGACTCACCTTTGTAGGATAATAGAAGATAGTAATAATATGTACTTCTCCTTTTAAGTGCATTTTCACCTCTTTTTGGACATTAGCGTTCGTCTTTTGAGATGTCTACAAAATTGAGATGAGCGAGTGATAGACAGACATTTATTACAATGTTTTAAAAAGTCAATTGATCCCTTGATACCATGGAAACCATAACTATTTTAACATTACAGTTGTTTGAAGCCCTAAGGTTATTCTTCTGCATTAGTTTGTCAAATTTGGTTGGATTCAGTACAATCGTTATTTTATCATGCTACTTTTGTTTGATAATTATGTACTGTTACCATCGAAACAATAAATGCTTTAAATATTCATATAGTGAAAAGCTTGAAGTCATTTCCCTATATGCTGTGTCAAGTGTAGCTGGAATGGGTTTAATCATTCCTACATAATGCTTGGATATGTGTAGCATATGTAGTGACCCATTTTCGGTTGGTCACAACATATCTTACCCTCTCCCCTTTTTATGTGTCTTCTTTTTCTTTTTCGTTCGTGCTTTATCGGTATTTTTTCGTCTTCGGCTTTCTTCAAAGGGTTTTATTTGTCCAGGTGACAATAAAGGCGAGCCACTTAGGTCATCCCTTTCATTGTTGTGTTGGCGAGATTTTATTATTTTTACTTCACATTATTACTTAATTATTCTTTGCATATTTTATTGCATTATTTTCTTCAACAATGTTTGTTTTGTTTTAAATCTTAAAAAAGAAATTGTAAGATCTGATTGTTGGTTTATTTTCGTCGAGAATTTTGGTGGTTAAGCCACACCATCTTTCGCTTTTTGTTGTATATACGATCCTTTTCACTCATTGGCTGAGGCCGATAAGTAGTTCAACCATGTTCGTCGAGTAGCAAAAGCTGCACAAAAATATGCTGTCTGTGAAAATTATATAAGAAAACAAATTTATAATGCAGCCAATGTTAAAAAGTTTATTAATACATAAAGCAACCTCGACTGATGAATGTCATCAATTTTGGGAAGCTATATTCTTCAGGCATCGGGGGTCGGTTTACTATCAAGTACGTATGGTTGATGTCTTAACATTTCTCTTTTTCTCCCAGAAAGTCAAGTCTGTTTCACGTATTCGTTTAGATAGCTAGGCTAAATTTCAGCACGTAAAATTTTGGTTCGTATGCGTTGAATATTTTACCTTGCACTATGATGGGTGCTACCTTTCAAATGCACGTTCTTTTTGTACTCAGCATTTTTGTTTGCTTCTTTTGGAACTGGTATGTTTTAAATTACATGAAGTATCTATAGTATGTCCGTTTTAGTAAACGTAAGATTTAACGATTCGCAATATTTTATTCCGGTTATCAACGAAGTTCAAAACTCGTCCTCTGTTATCACAAACCGTAAGCCAGTTCGCATGTAAAAATTCGTCCTGCAAATTTGTACCTAACCCAACCATAGTATACCATGTTTGTATTATCAGATCGGAGGTTAGGTTGTGTTGAGTTTAAAAAATGGAAAATTACATACGAAAGGTTTGACAACTATTTTGAAATATTAAAGTAAATTTCAGCCCAGTAGCTAAGTTTGTAAATAAATTCCTTTCGTAGAAAGAAATTTTATGCTCCAATAATTGTGGAAATTCTGTTTAACTGGGCTAAAGTATAGAATGTCTACCACATTTGAAAAAGTTACTTAATCTTTTTGGAAAAATGAGTGTGTGAAATCTTGTCTCTGCTCTTAGGCAGAGCGTTCCTGTAAACGATTAATTTATCCTTTTGATATATTAAATTAACAGTATCTTTAAAACACTTTTTGATGTGCTAAAGATTCTCTTTGGAAACGTTTTTCTTTCCACGAAATTTAACAATCAGCCTTTTGCATTGCGTTTGTCAGTTTAAGTAAAAATAAAATTATATTTTACCAGATATTCCTTGTGTCAATGGTTTTATTAAGAAGTAGGTAGTTTACCATCACTGTGGTAGTGCTATAAGGTTTTCAACCTTTCGCTATTTTAATCTGCGAAGTGTTATTTCATGTGTATATGAGAAAGTAGCTCCAGATGAAGTAAAGTATTGATATTTTGATTTGATACTTCTGCAAACATCAAGGAATAGTCAAATCAGTTGTGCTTATCTAAATTTCGTAATTAATGTTAACTAGTGTGAGGCTGCGTTGAGCCTTGTACTTTTTAGGGGCCTAGTTGCATTAGGTCACTAAAATAGCGTTTTGTGTTCTGTTCTGCATTCTTGCGGGATGTTCTCGCCTGCGTCTCCCCTCCACCCTCTTTTTAGGGTCTTTTCCTGGTGTTCTACTTTTTCCAACTTTCTGCGTTTTAGCACTTCTTTTCGGGCTTCTTCCATGCATGTTTCGTGGTTCTAGACTAGTGCGTGTTTACAATGGTCCTAGGCTGAAGCAAGGCACTGATGGATAGGTACCCGCCCTCTCTTCATGTTCGATAGCGGTTCTTTTTTTGTTTTGTTTTGTGCCGTCTCCTGTGGCGTAATTTAGGATAGATAGTCTCCCAGGTAGGTTTGATCACGTTATGTGAAACTTAAGTAAGCCCCCTTTTCTGCAACAGGGCGCCACGGGCCCCCTTTTGTGTCTACCTGCCTTTGAGGAGAAAGTCCCGATACATTAGGGTCTAGGCCAAATCGTCGAAAGGCATAACGTCGAAAAACAAAAACGGTCATAACGTCGAAAGAATTGGACAAATCGTCGAAAGAAACGGTCAAAGCTTCGAAAGATTTGGCCAAAACATCGAAACGCTAAACGGACAAAGCGTCGAAAGGCATAACGTCGAAAATTAGAAACGGTCATAACGTCGAAAGAATTGGACAAATCGTCGAAAAAACGGTCAAAGCTTCGAAAGATATGGTCAAAACGTCGAAACGCTAAACGGTCAAAGCGTCGAAAGGCATATCGTCGAAAATCAAAAACGGTCATAGCGTCGAAAGAATTGGACAAATCTTCTAAGAAACGGTCAAATCGTCGAAAATTAAAAACGGTCAAAGCGTCGAAAGGCATATCGTCGAAACGTAAAATCGGTCATAACGTCGAATTAATTGGACAAATCATGGAAGGAAACGGTCAAAGCGTCGAAAAGTGGAAACGGTCAAAACGTCGAAAGGCATATCGTCGAAACGCAAAATCGGTCATAACGTCGAAAAAACTGGACAAATTGGAAGAAAGCGGTCAAAGCGTCGAAAAGCAAAAATGGTCAAAGCTTCGAAAGGCATATCGTCGAAAAAGGAAAACGGTCATAACGTCGAAAGAATCCGGCAAATCATCGAAGGAAACGGTCAAAGCGTCGAAATGCAGGTGTTGTCAGTTTGCGAGAGAGGGAAAAATTTCACCAGAGAAAGGGAAAAAATACACACCGAGTAACCGGGCCTAAAAGTGTAGCGTATATTAATATATCGCTTTAAATGTTATAATGTTACGATAATAGGCTATGTAAAACAGTTGATAGCAATTTTATTTCCTCTTTATTGTAGAGATATAAGGAGCATTTGTGTTTTGGAATACAAATATGATTAATGATTGGTAAACTTCATAGATTCTTGTTTTTCGTCCATGAGGTCATGATGCTGAATTTATTACTGAAAGTTTCTTTGAAAGGAAATATAGATTACATTATACCCTTTAGAGATTACATGCTTCCTATTTCTTACATGATATAAATAGGTCTAATAATAATTTTGCGTGGCGAAGGGTCTAGTAACTTTTAGGGTAAATATTAACCAATATCTGAAGAAGCACATATCTCAAGACAATGTCTATTACATATTCCTACAAATGAATTCAGTAAATATGAAAGAAAAGTCTATTTTCGATATACCGTAAACATTTTCATTACATAAGCTTTCATATAAAGTTAATAAATATGAA
>JAGDQP010022460.1:0-16064 GCA_022664845.1 Lepisma saccharinum
GGCACGATGATTACTCCATTTTAGGTGATTTGGCGTGGAATTAGCCATATATATAATTTATATTTCAATATTTACCAGCAGTCCACCATTGACGTCTTAAGCGTGTAATCACTCAGCGAGCTCAACTTCAGACGGAAATGAGATTAATAGAACGTCTAAGGTCTCTATTCTAGATGATATCCAGGAATTAATGGAGGAAATATGAAAATATCTGTCAGAACGCATGGATGTTCAAAGGTTTATTGAACTTGTGCGGGTTCCTTATCAATGATATGTGGTGAAAGATCACTAGGCGACGTGGACTGGGCATTTAAAAATCAGATGGAAAAAAGGAACGTAGCGGAATATATTCGGACTAAAAAGGCTATTAATATTTACACATATGAATAAAGTTTGATGAACACCCCTTTAGTTCCAACCATGATCATCGTAATTCTGCAAATCCATTCCACCACGCCTTACAAACCAGCGAAATCTCTAATATATCGAGTTATCGTAAACTGAAATATTCTAGTTCTACTGAGAGTACATTTTAAGTAAGGTTAGCATTTTATAAAAATCAGCCATTAACATAGCCATATATTGAGACTGGATTCTATAGCTTAGTCAAGGAGCTCATACATAACAGAAGTAAAATACTTCAAATTAATTCGTTGTATCTAGCATTGTGCGCCTGAATTAACTCACTTGGCACTAGGTCTATTACTGCTCTCACATACATACTTATTCAAGTATTTGTCTATAAAAGGCCATATCAAAATCGTAATTTATACACACATGAACAAAAGACGAACAATTGTACAGGTACACATGGTGCTGATACAGAGGGGACAAATTTACTTTACTTGCACACTGAACAGCCGAAACTCGGAAGAGAAGTAACTTCGTTGAAAGCAGATTGCAGGTTCTCTTCCGCTGTCCTTTTACTGCACGGGAAGTGCAGGAAGCGTTAATGTTCTATTTTAACTTATTAGTAAATTACTAGCAGTATGTACATCTTTCAACAATTTATCAAGACATGAAGTAATACAGGGAAACAGGTTGATTCAGATTTGTAACAACTAGCCAGCCTCTGTGATGTAGTGACACTCGCAGACTTCGGAATGACACTGAGTAGGCAGACAGGTTCGAATTTGAAGTTATTTTAAGGCCTTTAGACAACAGTGACTCAGGTCGGTAGGCAGGTTCGAGTTATGCTGCCGCCCGTACTGATAAGATTTTCATCAGGTGAATGTATGCAAGGTGCGTAGACAAAGACTGGCAGCTGCATTCTTCTCCCCTGCTTCTAGAGATGTTCCTTCAGATACATCATCCCTCAGTTTTACTGTGTATTTAAGCCGTAGCTCCCAGTCTGGCCCATAAACATCCCTTTTTTTTTCCAAGTGTTACAAAGTTTGTAGTGAATATTGTTGACAAAACGTGTAATTTGCGTGATTATTTTTTTAAAATGGCGTTTGTAAAGTGTAGTATTGAGAAGATGATTTCATGATGCAATTTCCTGCAAGTGTTCTTTCAGTATAAGCTTAACACTAATTTGGTACTTATTATTTTCCTTTCAGGTGTTGCTTACCGATGCTACGCAACACAAACAGGCATAGTTTCTGATGTGGAGAAACCTTTGAGTGAGAACGATGAGATTAGTCCAATGTTTTACAACCGCAATCCTCGAAATTTGGAGAGGCTAAGGATAGCGTACAAGCCAAAAGGATATTGGTTGGATGCCCCTGGAAGGAAATTCTGGCACAAGTATGTACTGTTTTTAGTTCTCTTATTCATGGGCTGTACACAAAATTACAGTAACACATTCATACTTTCTTTAGAGTCACAACTAGAACGACTTAAAATCTTTCAGTAAATTCATGCATCTGTTCGTAACCTTCCGCATTGCGTGTGGAAGATATTTCTACTGACCGAAATAAGGATAACACTGTGGGATTCTTGTGTCTGTCAAATCACCAAGCTTCTTCTAGTACAGTGATATAAGCTGTCAGCGTTCCATCATCCTGCGCGTGTGTTGTCAAGTTTCCCTGTCCGTAGAACGTTTCTTCCCATCATGCCTCAGGTCGATATGGCAACCCTTCTTATAGTCCCTGGCAGCAGTCTCGCTATTGATAATTTCTTATAGTACGTTTCGTTAAGACACATTCAGAACGCGTATTTTAAGACATTCACAACATATCTGTGTCAGTATCATTAATAAAATGATTTCGTAATTTTACCTGGAGAAATGATGTAGCTATACAAAGCATTCCTAAAGTTAAAATAAGTTTTGCTGTTATCAATAAACCTACTGGGTGGAAGAAACTTGTGCCTGTCTTCTCCCTTACTGTAGGGCACCTGGTTGCCTTTTTCTTACAGATGCATCCCCTTATCCTAAAATCGGAGTACTACTTACGGATTGCCGAATTAGGCGGATCTGTTTGTTCAGAAATAGTGCACACTAATCACATACTGGTTGACGTGGAAAACCCAGGGCAGAAAAAACCCAGTTTCTCTCATATCGTCGGTAGCGGTGAACAGTGTTATTACGCGGTAGTGTTAGCACCTGTGATGTAGTAGAACAAAAGTTTATTTATTTATTTGTTTTATTTTTTAACATGGTAGATTCGTAAGTTCGTTATTAACTAGTACATATTTATGAATATTTTTAGTAGTAGTCTTTTGTCCTTCATTTAGTGAGTTACTTTTTTCTTTTATAACTTTCCTGTCCTTCCGTGTGGTAACCCTGTCTTTACTTGTACCTAAATAAGGACAGTTTGTATTTCGTTCAAGTCAAGAACGAATTAAAAAAGCAGGAAGTTCCG
Source organism: Lepisma saccharinum (assembly GCA_022664845.1). Lineage (NCBI taxonomy): Eukaryota > Metazoa > Arthropoda > Insecta > Zygentoma > Lepismatidae > Lepisma > Lepisma saccharinum. Next base: position 2,805 of record JAGDQP010022460.1, read on the forward strand.
TTAAGAAATGTATCCAAGTGAACTAGCACACTAGTCTTAGCTCAGGACGATAAATTAAGGGCGGGAAACTTGTCCATAGTTGATTTACTGTAATATGAGTATAACAGAGTAATCCGACTTCTTAATAATGCCCGGTTTCGTGACTACACTGGCGATTGTAACAAGACTCTCAACTGGCTTAATTCGCATACAACAACAGGAGATTAATAGCCCTTTGCTTATCTATATCTTAACCCTTTATACCTTTCTTTATGCTTTGAATTGGAGGTGCAAAAATACGAACCTTTCATAACCTGGAGCATCCGCTAAGAGAAACGTTTTTCAAGGTTATATCGATGCTCCGTCCAGTAAAATAAAGTGATATTGGTTTACGTTCGTTTAATCCGATGAAGCCTCGAGATAGAGAAGAAACACCGAGTGGCCGCAGCTCAGCTGGTAGAGTGTAGGCTTAGCAATCGACAGGTCCTGGGAACGATCCCAGCGGTCGCCTATCCTGGCTGAAGAATTTCCTCTGTCACACCAGGTAAATGCCGGATAGTATCTACAAAACTAGGCTTTGGCCTATTACCTTCCAATATTCTCCCCCACCCTACCGCGGTCTGAGTCTGAGATTCCTAAAGACCATAAATAAATTCAATCAAACAGAAGAGAAACATAGTTAATGTAAAATAAAACATTCAACGTAAAAATAGATATTCTGAACAGTTGTTACTTCATTGTTCCTTTATTAACTTGCATACTTCTTAGGAGAGGACTAATACATAGCAAAGATTGTTGACTGTTTTCATTAATTGTGTTAATTGATTTTGTTTTTAGGCTACTTTTACAACAAACCAGTCGTCATGTGACAGCCAGAGTGATTCATAACACAGGGAAAACAGTCATATCTGCATCCACTCAAGAATGGTGTATTAAGAAACATCTGTATCGGTAAGTCAATCAGAAAAATCTAAGTAAGTATAGGAAAATGTGCAATTTAGTTAACAGCTAATGAATTTATGTGAATTAACATTATCTTAAATTAGGTGAAGGTGTAATGTATGCAATTATAAGGATATAAATACAATGAACTCGATGTAAAATAATAAAAAAATAAAATTAGCGTCTAGAATTTCAGTTTATTGTTTGTTAGTATAAATACTAATACTTATTTGTGCGTTATCATAAATTATTTACGGCGGTTGAAAATAAATCGTGAACTGTTTGAATTGAACTCTCTATTTACATTAAAATATGAGTTCGTGGAAGTCCTAATTGTGGGTTTCTAGCCTTCATAAGGTCATCAAAGTAAAAGGCTAGGAAATTTCTTAACATGTTAACTACAGTACTTAATGTATTCATGTTTTGCGTTATGGTTTTAATGATTTAAATCTGGGTAAACGTCAGAGATTTTATGATAGTGTGTAGCGGCATCATCTAGTGAGATAAGTAGAAGACAGGAAACAGCGTATAGATATAATGGATTTCTATACTTTTCAGGTCTCTAGCAACGGGATTTATTTACTTTTTATTATTCAGTTCATGTATTTGTACAGTTGGTCTATTCTAACATCGTTAATAGGTGTTGTACTAGATCATCACTAGATGGCAACATTGTTAATTTCGTGTTTCTGAAGTTTGTGCGTAGTTGAGTTCTCTTTTTATTGTTTGTTATTAAGTTGAGTATTTGTTTCATTAATTAATAAAAGAATATTTTCTATGTAAAACTTTCTTCCTGTGTTTTTTAACGTTCTTTAACAACTGGAGCTAGTGATGTTTCAGTGTTCATATGTAAACGTCCTTTGTTTAAAACCTAAAATTATGTTCTAATTGGGATTTCATGTATGGCGTTTCCTTAATACCACTCCCGCATCTGTCCGCTCTGTCCAGTTTCCTTCCTACCAGTTGAAAACGCAATTGCGAAACATAGTAATTTTCTATGGTGTTTGTGAAGTTCGTGTGCTCCTATCTCAAGATTTCATTTTTTCTACCTTGTTTACAATCTTTTTTTGTACTTAACATTATAGAATACCAAGATAGGCGTACATGACCTTCACAAACACAATAGAAAAGCAGCAACGTTTCGCAAAAGCGTTTTCACATGGTAGGGGAGAAAAGGGACAGCGGCCTGGTGCGGGACTAGGGCTAAGACGCCATGTTACCAACACATGCTGGGTAACAGTGTGGCCAGATTATGGAGATGGGAAAATGACTAGATAAGTTGGAGAAAAACGCCAAATGTAAAACCACCAATATATACACGCGTATTTTCAGAACATTATTGAATTAGTCGAAGCGTTAATTTTTAATAACGTGTCTTAAACTACATTCTGACGTTTAAAAATGTTACTAGGAACACTTCTTATTTTCATTATCTTGAGCGGTTAATTAGCTAGCCAACCCTTTTCTTTAGTCATACATTTGTTTATGTACTTTTAAGTTGTCTGTGCAAGAATTATACATATTTAATACTTTTGCATCACAGGAATTTCATTATCGTATGTTACATTTAGTGTATGAACACAAAAAAGTGTGTAGCAAATAGGAAAAAGGAGGATAGATGGCGTTCAGGCATCTAAGGCTCAGACCGGGATAGGGAAGGGGAAAGGATGTGGGAATATGTCGGCCAGGGTCTACGTTAAAGGTACCATCCCGTCATTTGTGTGGTGTGATTGAGGAAAAACCTCAGTCAGGGTGGTCGGCCACTGCGATTGAACGTACGACCATCCGAATGCTAAACCAACGCTCTACCACCGAGCCACGGTGAAAAAGAAGATACTTACATGAACTGAATTTCGCGAAATGCGCACATAAAATTGTTTAGTAACTTTGTTGTGTAATATTTTGACTTCCAAAGTCGTTATCAAACACATGTAAAACAGAAGGTTAGCGAGAATAGAGCTATAGTGGTGACACGTACTGATCGACGCATGTAATCCTGAAAGAACTAGCCATAAGCCATTAAGAATGGAAATACTGGCTATTAGCAGTTCTGATAGTGATCGTAGAAGTGATGAAAGATGGGGCACCGTCTGGCAGTGGCCGGAGGGAAGCATTCGTACGGACTCAGATGTTTCTAAACCTTGGTTGGGGGGGCAGTGGGAATATAGGATCTGCATTAGTGCTGGCAGTGAGACTGTATTGAGTGTGTAAGGATGCATGTCCGATCTGTGTGGTTACAAGGTTAGGTGTAGCCTAGGTTGTAGGTTTCGCTTGCATAGGTGGTTGAATTCAGGTATTCTCTGAGGGCAAGGGAGAAAGGAATAGTTTTTATATGTATAAAATAAGGGGAACTCGAGTAATGTGGGTATTGAATATGGTGGGTTTGTTTTTATGTGAACGGAATCTTCATCACATCTACGAACACTATCATCAACACTCCCACACTTCTAACGTATTTACATCCTTACCAGCACATTCTGCGATACTTGTTAAGTGTAGGAAACTAGTGGGCCTCTAAATATTAGAATGAACAACCAACACCAGTTTTGATTTCCGTGTTTCTACAAGGAGTAGGTGTCACCACTATCGCTGTTCTGTCACTGGTTTTTTCCCCCATGTAACTTCCTTTTCATTTTCCGTGTTCGACAAAGATTTTAAAAGTTGAAATATTGCACTACAAAGTGTCTCAACATTGTTATTTGTGTACTTCGTGAAATTCAATTGAGCGGAGAGAAATTGTACCTTCCTTAGGGAGATCACGTGTATATTTTGACACCAACACTAGAAAAAGTTACTACGGTATATATTCCGACTTAATTCATCTTCAGTAGACTATAGAATGAGGAATGAAGCATATAATATTTGGCAATATGGCCGCTCTCTAGTTCCAGTCCTCTCCTGTTATGTGAATACGCCTTCAGCGAAACGTTGCCGCATTAAGATAATTCATTTTCCATTTCAGGACAACGGATACAGCAGCATATACAGCAGTAGCTCGAGTGCTTGGTCGTCGATGCCTGGAAAGTGGAATCACAAACATGTACTCAGATCTACAGACGGAAGAAACTACAGGAGAAAAGGTACGTTGTAGTAATAAGCATAATTCAAGCATATGCTTTCAAATAATAACTAAATTAAACTCAGTGATACTACAAAAAAGGGGGGCATGTGGTCAACACAACGACCCGCCATTACTATTTTATCTGGCTTTTAAAATGAAGTGTACTTTTCTTGATTCAAGTATATCTCCAGATTTGGCATCACCATACCGGAAAATACCGAGTTGATTGTCCCCCACTGGGATTCGAATCAAGGATCCCTCACACCGGAAGTGAGAGCGCTAACCACTTGGACAAATAGAGGCTGATACACTACAGTGACATTATTAGTAACATGACTTTTTAGTAGTTTTGTTTTGGGTTGTGAAATTTGCCACCGGTATAAATTTTACTTATATGTTTTCTTTGACCAGCAGCTTTAATGAATTAAGTGATTATAATATGGAAAGTAATGTTGGTGAACGGGAGGCTACTATTAATTTAAAAATTTCTGACGTGTTTCTTACTTGTAAGCTCCGATATGTGCTAGAACTGCTGTTTATTTATTTTTATATTCCTCGGAAGTTTCGGAGCTTAAACATTTAGCTGTGTAGTCATCCATTTATTCTCAATATTACAAGGATAACCGTACATTTTTCATCCAATATTTACAGACCTCAACCACTTGACAACATTATTCTAATAGAAACTGGCAACTCTGAATAGCCAAAGATGGCATTCACATAATTTATACTGCGTATTTTCTTTAAAGCTCTCTTCAGAGGCCGCTAGGAGTGTTGCTTAAACATAGAGATTTTTCAGTAAACATGGACGTAAAGGGTTATATACTTTTGGCGATGGTGCTTTTACGGAGGAAGAATAGACGAAGGAGTTTTCTTCGTCCATTCTCAAAGGATTGTTTACCGTCTCCAATACAGACTTGCGGCATTAGGATGAAGAATTGGCGGTCCAACGATTTATTGAATATAGTGGCGTTTGAAACCTTCAATTCAATTCCTGATATTGCGATGAGCAGCGCCACCTTTTGTCCAAAACTCACGCCGAAGCCAACTACTGTAACCGTTAGCAGCGCGATCGTGGCTGTGTTTGGAACTTTTCATTTATTTCTAGTAATCATGCTGAAGGGATTCCAACTTTCTACGTTCTTTCATTTCTGTACGTTTCCTTTTATTCTGTATCTCTCGTGGGTCAAAGTAGTGTGTTCTCTCATGGCTAAGCAGCTAGATGTTTAATCTGCCAAACGTCAAGGAACCATATAAATAGCAGTTCCAACACACATTGGAGTCTACAAGTTACAAACACGTAATTTTTGAACTGAGTAATCATAATTTGCTAGCCTTTATTCATGAAGGTGGTTTTACAATTACAGTAAAGCACGAAGCTTTCATGGATCTTTCACCCATAACTTTTCGAAATATAGATGATGAAAAACTATAATAGATATTCGCTATTTTAAGATTATCACAATTTGGAGCATCCGTTGAAATTATGTTCGTTTTGTATTTTCTCATTATTTTTCAATTATCACTGTTTGTTCCAAATCAGTGAAATCATGATCCTTTCACCAGTTTCCAATCTTTACTTCCGAGTGTTGTCAGACCTATCTCCTTGAAACGTGTTTACCTCTTTGCTACTAGTTCTGTCATTTATATAAAAACCGAGGAACAATTCTTTTTTTCAACATTGTAATCTAAATATTGTGTGCGTGTGTCTGTCTGTGTCTGAAAGAGAGAGAGAGTCAAAGAATAAAGGAATGTAAGATGTACTTGCGTACTGTTCCTTCCACTGCGGTCATTATGCATATTTCTGACACCCATGCTGCTGTTACGTAGTGTTCGATATACCGTGAGGATACATGGATTTTCCCTGGTTCGTGAGGATTTCATTCCCGTTTGATGATTCCGAATATCATTCGAACCAAGGGAAAAAAATAATAGTATCTCTACTCAAACAGTTGGTAGATGAAAACGCACAAGCAACCACTAGTTTTAGGATACCCCCTCCTTAATTTATAACAGATCTAATACTTCTGTGACGTATTGTGATAAACACTATTTGGTAGTTCTTTTCCTAACGTCACCAATATTTTTCTAGTTTTAAATTTTCGATAGAGATCTTCAAATGGCGGATCCGGGCCGCGACGGATGTCATGAGTAATGTTTGAATGTGATATATGTGCACACCGCTAATTGAAGAAGAAGAAGAAAAAACAAGTTTAATGCGAATTCATGCTAATATACGTGTTTACCATTTTTTGAGAGAGGGAGTAATTATTCCATACAATTATAAGAAGTAATTAATAGGTCCTAAGTGTAGTCTTACTCGACTAATTATATAGACCTCAAAAGATTTTTGTTGGGATATTATCGTCAGTCCGAACCCCAGAAAAAAATAGTTGAAGACACTTGTTTCAAAACCAAATTACTTTGATGAATACCCAAGCTTTCGGTGCAAGCCAGACAGAGAGAACAAACAAACAAACAATGGGTTTAAGGAACCATACTAAAATATTCACAAACACGTAACAGTTATTAAATTTACGAAACTAGCTAATTAAAAACGTGCAACTTACCTTTCAGTTGTAAACCGCACATTACTTTCCAGTTTCCTGAACTGTCATTTAAAAAAATATTTAAGGCCTTTAGGTAACTTTGGCTCAGGGCGTATGGATGATGATAGGAGAATTGATGGCATGAAGAATGGGAACACAGGACAGTGGAGAATCCCGAGAAAACCTTCGCACGCTGTGCTTGTCAATCATTAAGTTCACATGCTTCAGCTGGGATCGAACCGAGGACCCCACGCTCCAGAGGTAAACGCTGTACTACTGAGCCACCAGGACCCATTTTAAAAATACCGATTGACGCTTAGTTTGAGGAAATAAAAATCTACGGATTAAAAAAAAAATCTTCAGTTTTTTTTTTACTTGAATTTTTGGGCCAGACTGGAGCTAATGCCTAGGCCCGTCACGTAACACGTCCATTTATAAACACACTTCTAGGGTCATGAAAGTGCATGGTAGTGGCCAACGCCTTTGTCGAGATAACCGAGGACAATCAGTCAGTCAGTATGACCGGCAGCAGGGTTCGAAGTGGCATTATCCCTAGTGCTTAGGAGGAAGCCGCGAGGAACCATTTTGTAAGCATCAATAAACCAAGAATTATCGATCTGACGCCTAACTGTATGCTTTTCTTTTTTCAGATCCCGTCATTTGTAAAGGCTATAGAGGAAGAAGGTGTAATATTATCTGAACCACCCACATTACGCACACCACGTCCTTGGGACGAATACAGAGAGGAGAAGCCGTGGGAAGTGTATGAAGATCCACCAGTAAACGTTAAAACTGAAAAACCGAGCAGCGCATAAAAAACAGTGTGTATTTAAAAGAATTACTATCATTACTGTTTTAAGTAATGCATATATTAATTGTAGAATATATTGTAGAAAAATAAATTGTTTTTCGTTGAAAAAATCTTCATTGCTAATTAATATACTGAGCAAAGATCAGTTAAGACTCAGGGATTGAATTCAGGGTGGTCTCGGGAGGGCTGAGTCCACCCAACAATTTTCTAGGGAGGGTAATATTTGGTCAGTTACCACCATAAGTTAAAGTTATTAGACACCATAAAGCATACATTTTTCAGCTTACAATTAGTAAGTATTAAATTCAGATAAAGCTACAGAAACAAACAAACAACTTTAAATAAAAAATTGATCTCACCATCTCAGAAATAGTCGCCATACGAAAATTGCTCCAAAACGCACAACCGACATATTTTTAAATTGGTATAGCCTTTTTTATTGCCTTTCCTGTGATATCCAAAACAATAGGGGTTGCGGGGGAAAGTTTTTGTTTCAAAACTTTTCAAAAAATTCTGTGAAATACTTTAGCCTGTATTAATATTAAATGATGTAGAAAGTTTTAAAAAAAACTCTGTTTATAGAAATTACATTAAAATAAGGCTTATAAAACGGTACCTACAGTATGTCATATCTGGAATATTTATACATATTCTTTGCGATATATTACAAGGGAGGAAAAAATGATCACTGACTGCGCAGAAGGCAACACAGTCGATATTTACACTTGATAAAAAAACAAAAACATTGACCTTTTAACTTCAAAACTTGAAAAATCCCCCCAAAATATTTACTTTTCCGATGGACGTGCTACTAATATAAAAATAAGGAAAAATAGCTTGTGTTTTCATAAGCAAGATTTGAACACAAGCTGAACGGCTTTTCCAGCCTCAGCACACACGTAAAAGGACCTTACGATGGAGTTGGCGGCACAGTTATGAGACTGGCAGCTAAAAGGAGCTTGCAGCGCTCACAGGAAAGCCAAATCTTGTGACCCCTTTCCAGCTGAATGAATGGGCAGCAGAAAATATTTCTGATATTAATTGTACTTCTGCAAAGCAGGAATATGTGAAATCAGAAACATATTTTTTAAAGATCGTATCAGGCAGTTAATATCCAAGGGACCCAACAATATCATACCTGTTGGCATTAACTGTGAAAATTCATTCTGAAGCTACATAATCATCACAAGTTCTTGTAACAAGATCACCAGAGAAATTCCAATTAGAACACTTTACTGGCTACACCACTGTTGTATATGACAAGAACTGAAGGTTAGCTTAGGGGAAAATGAAGAGCTTGATGAAGTCCAAGTAACGTTCCTTGATTCAGCTGGACCATTACTATCATTCTCTTATTCCAGGAGTCCAGCTGTATTATGGATACCTGCCCATTTTCAGTAAACAATAGGTAGTGTTATACTTCCTTTTTTTTTTACATTGTCATATGCTTTCCTTTGGTGAAACCTTCTTTTGTTTTAATTATTTTAAGTATGAACCCATTATCATCCCACTTTTAAGCTCTGTACATCATTAATATAAACTATTTCGTAGTATTTTTTTTTTAAAAAAAATCCTTTTTTCAAAATCAAAACTCTAATGTCAAAATTAGAATATAACTTTTCCTCATAACCTTTATTGTTTTTGCGTATCATAGGAAAGGTAATAGAAAATACTGCAAATAACACTTGTCTTCCTTTGTAACTTAATTAGAAGAGCTGCTATGACAATTTGAAATTATGTCGGTGGTGCGTTTTAGGGAATTTTTCGATAATTTTACATACCCGTAGTTTCAAAACGGATTGATATATTTTGCATTTTTCTTAGTCTAAATGGGGACTACGTCTGTACCAAATTTCATCAAAATCTGAGATGGTGAGGTAAAATCAGTGTGTTGATTTGACACGGAATGACCCCGAAACGATATTTGGATGAAAGCTCTACCACCGATCGGCTTAGAATGTAGTCCCTGGTTAGAAGCTCATTGAGACTATGTCGAGTACTTCATTATTCTTGCCTTGTATTTCCTAAAGCATCCTCGTGTAGTCAATTAGAACCACTATTCCAATTAAAATATACCTAAAATAAGGGAGTAAAAGTAATGAACTATCTACACTCATGTAGATAAACTATATTTATGTAGAGAGACATGGCACTAACTAACTCTATGGCTTATGAAACTCGCAAGTTCATCGCCGCAGTAACAAACGTTCCCCATTGGATTTTATCCTGGGCAACATGAAGCCAGTTTTCATCACGAACACCTACTTCTCGAAGATTTCTTCTAATGTTGTCCTCCCAACCACGTCTCGGTCTTCCCAATGGTCGCCTTCCATCCAGGGTATAATCTTCGTTTTCCTCCCATCCGAGCTACATGGCCTGCCCACCTTAGCCGTCGCAATTGCATTATTTTTACATCTGGTTAATCATACAGTCCGTGGAGTTCATTATGCAGTCTCCTCCATTCTCCAGTCATCTCGTCCTATATATATTTCTCAAAACCTTATTTTCAAACACACGTAATTTATGTTCATCTGCTAGGGTCTCAACCATAAAGTATTACAGGCAGAATAACCGTTCTGTATATTTTCAATTTCCTTGATATTATTCGCGATGTTAGAAGTTTTTGTACTGAATAGTAACATGTGTTACCCAATACTAAGCGACTTTTTATTTCATCCATGGCCTCATTTTTGCTTGTTACTTATGCTCCCAAGTATTTAAATTTGTTCACTTTCTCTGTGACCTCATCCCTAATTCTTATGTTTTTATATCCTTCATTCCCTGTGTTTCGGCTTGTTATCATGTATTTTGTTTTATCTATGTTTACCTGTAGACCTATCTCATCGCACGCTTCTACTAAGACGTCGGTGTTTCTTTGTAGTGCATCTATATCGTCCCCTATTAAATCTACATCATCCGCGTATACAAACAGTTGATTCAAACCATTCAATGATAGTCCCTTTAATTTTCAAAATCGCATAAAAAGTAGGGGGGACAAGGCATCACCTTGTTTCAATCCGTTGCGAATCTTGAAACTATTGACATATTATTCGCCTTTTTGTAAATCGGAACTATTATTGAGGCTTTCCATTCCTTTGGGAGCTCCTCCTCCTTTCTCCATATAGCACTTATCAATTTATGTAGTTCCTTGATTATTGCCGTTTCTCCCGCTTTAATTAATTGGCTGAAATATTGTCTATTCCTGGTGATTCGATTTTTTTCAGTTTCTTTATCGATATCTCGATCTCGCTAGGTTCGGGTATCCACGGTTCTGCAGTATGGATTTAAAATTCCTTTGTTTGTTCCCCGTTGTGTACATTAAGAAGTTTGTCGCGTGTCGTCCATGTTATGGCATGGAGGACGAATTTATTATTAGAATTACATATTTTAAATTAACTGTTATTGTCTTAAACGGTAGAAAAGATTTACTTATACGAAGACGTCATTCGCCAGAAGCCATCAAACAGATATTATTGAACATCATTAACAAGAGCCCCCACCGCATCTAACTCTTCGTTTTCATTAGGAAAAAAGAAAATTCATTTGAATATGGAAGTGAATTTTTTAATCATAATTTTTATCCGAGCTCTGTATGATCCAACAGCAGCAAGCATCGAAATGAACTGCAACTCAAGACTCGCAAATTTTTGTTTAATCCCCTGTTTAAATTGCTCTTGAAGGTAAAGTTTTATACTCGCAAGTGTGGAATCCATTTTGAAAGGAGAAATTCGCATTTCCATAAAGTACTTGGTCTGTCCGTTCGGGGAGAGAAATCCACGATAATTAATATCAGGTGGTTGTACCTCACACTACTACAACTGAGCTTTGGAACGAAGTACACATACCTGCTAGAAAATAGTCTCCGTCTGCAGCGACACATCCAGTGATTTTGCCAGACCCCCCCCCCTTCTGTGGGGGATGTAACACCCCCAACTTTAAAAAAAATTACGGTCAAAAATCGATAGAAACCGTGCAAAACTCCACTTACATCCCCGAAACTCAAAATTCTGGCGGAATCCCTGGACATCTCTCTGCCAGTGATTCAAGAGACTCTCAGTCCCGTCCCTGAAAATGGTGTCTCCTGTTAAGTAATGAAGTCACCGATGCACTTTCTGTCTTTGAAAAACCAGCCTCTCAGGAAGTGGCTTAGATGCATAGATCAGGGTTGGAATGCTTAAAACATTTTAAACATTCGTTTTAAACGGTGTTTTTCTTTAAGCCGTGTTTAAAACATGTTAATTTTATTTTTTTTCTTTGAAAGAATCGTATTATTTTTAAGAGTACGAAAGGGTGTTTCTTTACCAGTAAAACATATGCAATTTGTCCCGTGTGAAAACTAATTTCCAAAATAATCAGTGTTATGGCGCCGAAAGTCAGGACAATGGCGAATTTTCCTACAGTGTTTCCATGCTCTGAGATATACTCAGACTCCTATCAAATTGAGTACCACAATGTCCTTGGTAGTCCTGAGCACTTTGGGAGGTAAAGGCAGCCTAGCGTGGGACTGACCACCACTTTGTGCCGTTGGTCGAGAATATGTGGAGCTTACCTTCACATCACCCATGCGTCGTTCACGGCGCGTGCGCATTACACAGGGTATACGTTAACCTTTTTACCTTTCACATAATAAATATAGCTTTGTCATTGGATTTTAATCAACAGCAAATTTCATCAAATTTGGTAAAATAAACCTACAATTTCTAGTAAGTGCTTCTGAATAGACCGAAAGCGTGATTGAAACGTTACAGAGGCGGAGTACCTATCATGACCCCTACCTTTTTTTATTTTTAAGAAAACTATTTTGTTTTTGTTTTTGTTTATAAAAAACGTGTTTAAAACAAACAAAAATATTTAGAATATTTTTTATAACTTTTTTTCAACCCAGGTATAGTTTGTTGGTCTAGGGAATACGGAAAGTATCTCATACCTCAGGTCACTAAGCTTCTGTTCTGTAATTTTTGCCATGTGAGGTTTTAGCGTTGTCTGTTTAGAACAGAGGACCTTCCCGACTGACCAATACTTTTTAGGGTAGGTAGGCGGTGCACTTCGTCAATGTCTACCGTACGTTTTTGAATTTAAATTTTATTTATGGCCTTTAGGCATCTAAGGCTCAGGTCGGGACAGGGGAGGGGAAAGGATTCGGTAAGGTGTCGGCCAGGGTCTATGTTGAACGTTCCATCCCGGCATTTGCCTGATGTGACAGGAAAAAACAGTCAGGATGGTCGGCCGCTGGAATCGAACCCACAACCTCCCGAATGCTTCGCCAACGCTCTACCACTGAGCTACGGCGGCTCAATGTCTATCGTACGTGACAGCGGTAATGGTTTTACCAGGAGGAAAGAGTTGTACAACAAAACTTTTTGAGCGTGTCTGCTTTGCTTTTGGAAAGTGTTTGTGGGGTTTAAACCAACATTCAGTCACTGCAATATCGTACAGGATCCTATTCTCATTACACGTCACAATACGATCGAATAGGTACCCCTTGTGGTGATGAATCAACAAATTATTGCAATGTCCAGTACCTGCTGTTTGTGATGCTTCGTTAGTTCCTGCGGTACCCAGTACGCCATCTTTTTTCACTTTGCCTGTTTGGTGTAGATGGTCCGAACTGGAAAACGTTAAACTTTCTGGCAAGTTCCCGGACAGTGCTGTGTTTGCCTCATACGTGTATTTAAAGCGTCGTTATCCACACTCGACCTGCATTCTCAACATTCATCTTGGGAGACACTGGTCCCCAACATGATTTTTTTTTAAACCAGCGCCACACCGTCCGCTCTGAAGTTGAGTCTACGCTGCATGGCCTCGCCACATTACGTTATTTTTTTGTCGCTGTGTGTCCTACTTTGAACTCATACAACAAAATTGCCCCATAAATCACCTTGTTTCAAAATATTGCATAGAGCATTGTAACACGTCCT
>JAGDQP010022460.1:16074-30385 GCA_022664845.1 Lepisma saccharinum
CCTTGAAGACATGTATGAACAGTTGCACTCCCCATCAGATGGCTGCAGATACGGAAGTATGACTTATGATCGTCATATTTGTGATTTTCATACCATGACCAAGAGTGTTTATAATCGGATCTCCATAAAATTATGCAAGTTGGGAGCATTCATCTGCGGGAACTACCCTAAATTAAAAGTCTTTTGCAAGCAATCAAAGGGTGCAACGCCAAAGCACTGAAAGGTCGAGAGTAATATCAAGAGTTTCTTGAGTGGTCTCCAGCAAGAATATACTTCCCTTGGTATGTTTTCATCGGCTGAAGTATGCAGTAAGGACAGAGCGGTCCCAGTTGTGGTGGAGTCCTGAATTTGAGCTGCAGCACACCACCACATCTTTCCAGCTCATCAAGAATTCTACAGAACGCGAAATCGCTCACTCGACATTGCCTTTCGGTTCGAACCTCGATTCCGAAAATTTCCAATGCCTTCGAGAATCAACCCCGCGACCCCTTGAGTACAAGTCTGCGAGATAAATCACCCACGTAGTGGGGCCAATGAAAAATAGTCTTCTGTACTTTAATTCCAAAGACTCGCAGTTTTCGAAGTGCGATGTGTAAATTCCGGATACCCCTATTTGGCTCCCAATGGTTTCTGTTCTCTAAACAAATCGCTGTTGAAGCCGAAGATATTTCAGGCTGTGGAAGAAACCAATAGCAGTCCCAAAAAAATTAGTTGTGATTTTCGTCATGATCGAGCAGGTGCTTGCTATTAAATGCTTAGGTGTGAATTCTTAGTACAGATGAAGAGACCAACACGTAGTATGGCGCTCGTGAAAAGTGTTTGTCTGAATTGTTTTTAGAAATGCATGAGAGAGACCGCTTCAAGAGGAGCCAAGAGGACTGAGGCACTATAAAGTCGAATTCTGTCCGGACAGAGTTAGTATTTTCAACAACTGTAGGCTTCAGCAGCAAAAGATGGGAAGCCTTATGGTGAGACTACATTGGGCCAAATTTCCGTGCGCCTCAGAACAGCGAAATCTTCGGTCGCTTCATTCCTACTTTAAATGGAATATATACGCATCGTTACTTAACTGCACAAACTAGTATATTTTTTGGCATAAGGTCTCATTTTCAAGCCCGCTTCCGTTGCTTGCGATTAGGGTGAGTAGCCAATTGAAGCACGTGGTGTAGTTTTATTACGCGTGTTTCAATTGGCTATTCGCCCAAATCGCAAGCTGGCTTGAAAATGAGCCCTAATACACTATGAGATTTAAACACATACACACAAAAGAAAGAGCCGAAATGTGATTGATATGTGATTTTTCAATCGATTTCCAAAGTTACTGCTACCACTAGATACATGGATGCCAGATATTGGTGTCCATAACTACGTTCATTGTATGTATACATATCTTTACAAGCAACCAGCGTTTAAATATGTACTCACACAACATGAAATATTTCCGGAACCTTTTCGTTATTTTCTGGAATATATATGAATGACCTCCCCGCTGGTCTAGTGGTTACTGTCGCTAACTGCTGATCTTGGGGTCACGGGTTCGTTTTCCGCTCTGCCAACGGATTTTTTTTTTCCAAACGTTGCCGACCCAGCATCGTGATGCAATTGGAGAGCTGCTGTTAAGAAAACACAGTGGCGATCAGTTAAAGAGCTTCGGCTCTCTTTTCCTAACACGTCTGTTCAGCGTGGGAGCAGTAGACCAACTCCTCCCTCCGGCAGAGGCCTCATCTAGTAGTGGATTGAATATGGCTGTGAATTAATATATTCATGGCAAGACTTTTAACGTCAGGAGGTTATTTTGTTGAGGTTTCCATCAACGTTATATTACTTGAAACATAACTCACACTAAATATTCCAGTATTGCTTCAAACTTATGTTCCAATGTGCTTAGAAATAAAAATACGCACATGTTAAATAATACTTTTCGTAAACTTATGTTCAACAGCATTTGAAGTCTGTCAGCACAGAATTTCGAGGTTTGCTCCAGAATGGTATCTGGCAATGTGAACGAAAATAACAGCAACTTGGAATTTGATTGAGCCGTCATAGACTAATAATTGTTCTTTTTTTATATATATATTGTATTTTAACCTATTGTAGTGCATTGTGCTAACATATACATGCTTTATTTTCCGTTTTCAAACTTCCGAGCAATAACGAAAAGATCTAGGGCAGCGTTGCGCAAACTATTTTCAAGCGCGGACCAGTTTCAGTAGTTTGTAGGTTCAACGGAGACAGGCCTCAAGGACCACAGTTTGCGGAACGCTAATCTAGGGTTATCGTCGCCTTGAGACAGTCCTAATCAACATGTTTCTGCATAAACAATGGACCTAATGTAGACTCATCATTATATTACCGCTATATCCGTCGACAATTTACGAATTAGTAGGGTTATGAAGATGGTTGAAGTGCTGTTCGAAATGTCTCTGCGAGGTAAGTTCAAAGCCTGTTGAACCTACCGGCTATTGCCCTGTTGGGCATCCCAGGTTAGACCCTTATATGGAAGTCCAACGTCACGCGCCATGTTCACAGCTGGTTCTCTTGCTCACTTTGAATTTCATTTGTAGCCTTAAGGCATCTATGGCTTAGACTAAAGGAAAGGAGTTGGCCAAGGCCTAAGTTCAAAGTACCATCCCGACATTTGCCTGGTGCGACAGGAAAAACTTGTCAGGTTGATCCTCCGCAAGTATAACCCATCTTGCACAATTGTTTTTTCCTTCCGCTACCCATAACCACCTCCGAGTTGTCTCTAAAATCTATCGTTATGTTATTTTTTTTTGTATTCTGTGCCCTTGAGTCCATTGTTAACCAGATTAATAGCATAGATCCCCATTTCTTGCTGCGCTAAAACTAACGGATTTTTGTTCAGAGCACGTGATTTTGAATTCATCCGCTAGGTAGCTCTGGCATAGGCCTAGAATATAGCGTCTACGCTAGAGATGCATAGTGGTTGAATTCAAAATCACGTGCTCTAAACAAAAACCCATTAATTTTAGCGCAGCGAGAAACGGGGAAGCGTGCTAAGTCTATTTATTATGAGGTCTATGTTAATAGTAACATTCCAAACTTCGAAACACCTGTACTAATCAAGAATGGAAACCTAGTTGTTTATCTTTAAACCGTGGTGCTGGTGGACCATTCTCCTAAAAAAAAAATCTTACTTAAATAGGTGCTGTGTTAGTGTTATTTATCGAAATCCCATTTTTAACTATTCTAAGCATCCTACCTTGCATTACGTATTCACAAATCTTGTATAACCTATTTTGCGGCCAGAGCCTTAGATGCCTAAAGGCCTTAACAAAATTTCGAATTCTACAACCTATTGTTTCATGTTTTGCGCCTCATTAATGTACTTGACCTACGCATAAGACTTAATCGAAGGGATCTAAAATGAAATAGTATGCATAACCTGACATCGCCACACAAAAAAGGGAACAGCTTTTTATAGCATAAAAACTAAGAACAGTTCCGGAGGCTACTAATATAAAGTGGAGATATGTTCAAATGTAGATGCTTCTTTAACACAAAATTCTGTTGGAGATTTTGTCCGACTTATCCTTAACGATTTTCATTGAAGTTTTCACTTTCCGTACAAATGTTATACAGATCATTTTCAAGCAAAAGTTTTATTCCTTCAAATATTTCATATACGACCTCATGACGTATCTCATAATAAAACCATGCCCAGCCCCAGCGTTTAAAATCTGAACTTTCGTGTTTTTGACAGAGTGATATAATTTTTTTATATACATTCCTTGGAAATTTTATGCCGGGCATATTGGTTGTACGCTCAGATTCATACAAATTGCCGATGGAGATGCGGAAGTTTCGATTGCAGCTCATCACGTAAACAGAGTGCATCTAAACTGTTTCACCGATCTTTCTATAATTTATTATAAAAGCTGACAAAGATATAACACCTCCTCCTTCAGACTTTACAAGAGTAATTAAGTCTGAAGGAGGTGTTATATCTCTGAAACAATTACACAGTTTTTACTGCTTTTGTGAAGTGTACTTGCGTTGTCAGCTTTTATAATAAATTACGGAATGGATACAAAGCTTTTTGATTACATTCACGATCTTTCTCATTTTTTTCCTCTTCATATTTGACAGTGATTTATCACCAATGCAAAAGTATGGGCATTAAAAACATTTTTTTTTTTTTTAAAATCGAGAAATTGTCAATTTTTTCTGTATGTTTCAAAATTAAGACGCCCCGGCGGCAACTGAAAACCACAGCCGATCGATCTGAAATTTTATGTAATATGGATACAATTTGGCCAAAAATGAGCACTAGCCGTTAACCGATTTGGAAAAAAGTGTATTTTTCAATGCACCTTAGTACCAATCAGCCATTTTGTATGTATTTCGTGGGAACATATTCAAACAAAACTGTTACGAAATAATGTAGCTCACGCAAAAGTCCATATGTTCAGATTTTACTGGCAAAGCTTTTCTCTTTTTGTATGTTACACGTCGTGATATCGCCTACAACCAGGACAATTAGTGATGGCCTACTGGTCGACGACCAGTAAAAATTTCCAAGAGCTAGTAACTCAAAAATGTCAGTGGTCCTGTGCTTTCTTAAGTACCAATATATTAATAAACATACCTGTAGGCTGTATTTAACGTTTTATCGAAGTGCTTTCTTTCGGTTTTCAAAAACAAACAAAAATCGTGAAATCGCAGAGTCTTAGGAACTAACACATCAGCTGATCAACACCTCTGTCGCAAGTGCCGGAGACAGGAAACATAACTCGTGGGCAATCCGGATACGCTGTCTTATCACAGAATCCATATTGCGTAATTATGATGTTGCTCCGGTAGTATCCCTCTTTATAGACCAATGAGAAGGTGCCAGACGCCCCACTATTTACCTATATTTATTCCCAACCACCGTAAAAAATGTTTGCAACTAACAATCATATAGAACATATACTGAAGTCAATCCTACTTTGTTATATATCATTCATCTGTAATAATAATCCCTTGGAAACACATTTACAGTCTCTTTCGTATCTTAATATTGAAATTTTCACATCAAAATAACAATTAAGAATAACATGTTCCCAATAATTGATCTTTAAGCATTATTTCATATATATTTGTAGTCTATCTCCACAGATTTTCATAACCGTATTACTTTACTCAAGTTAAAACAGGCTGACAAGGTTTATACACTTAACTTTATTGTAAAAAAAAACACAGTTATCGTTACAGTTTCGGTGTTCTAACGGCACCTTCCTCAGAGGAAACACTATACACACAGTAAGCGTTACAGTTTCAGTATTCTAACAGCGCCTTCCTCAGACGAAACACTATAAACACAGTAAGCATTACAATGTTTCATCTGAGGAAGGTGCTGTTAGAACACTGAAACTGTAACGCTTACTGTGTGTATATTGTTGATTGTTACGTCTGAGGAAGGTGCTGTTAGAACACTAACGCTTACTGTGTGTATAGTGTTGATTGTTTCGTCTGAGGAAGGCGCTGTTAAAACACTGAAACTAACTCTTACTACTGTGTGTATAGTATTGATTGTTTCGTCTGAGGAAGGTGCTGTTAGAACACTGTAACGCTTACTGTGTGTATAGTGTTTCGTCTGAGAAAGGTGCTGTTAGAACACTGAAACTGTAACTCTTACTGTGTGCAGTTTCGTCTGAGGAAGGTGTTGTTAGAACACTATAACGCTTACTGTGTGTGTAGTGTTGATTAGTGTTTCGTCTGAGGAAGGTGTTGTTAGAACACTATAATGCTTACTGTGTGTATAGTGTTGATTGTTTCGTCTGAGGAAGGTGCTGTTAGAACACTGTAACGCTTACTGTGTGTACAGTGGTGATTAGTGTTTCGTCTGAGGAAGGTGCTGTTGGAACACCGAAACTGTACTGCTTACTGTGTGTTTTTACAATAAAGTTAAGTGTAGAAGCGTTGTCCGCCTATTTTAATTAAATTAAGTATGGATATAAGTTATAGTTACTTCAATAAAGTTATATCTACTTTAATCAGTGCTTATTTCCCCAAAGCTATTCCGTAACCATTCAAACCATTTTTACATTATAAACAAATAATGATAATACACTTCTTTTTGACCATTCATCTGACTCGTGCTCATCATCCATATACAATACGCACTCATGCTTGGTCGAAATCGTTAAACTGAAACAGTGTTTTCTTTTCTCTACATGATTTTCCATGCAATAATAGTAATAAAAACTTCATGTGTTAACCACAACTTTATTATAATCAAGTAACAAATACAGCACCTGTTATAAATACAAAACTGATTTTTTTATCTGTTGAAAAAAAAAAAACACTTACTGCCTGGAACCAAATGTGTTTTTCAATGAAAGAAAATTTGCATCTAAACACCACATCTTAACCCTTCGAACTGTTTACCACTTTTTTTTTTCTTAACGCATAAGAATTTCTTAAAAAGTTTGCTTTGTGTTTCAATGTCTTTGTGACTACGGAAGTCCACCGTGGCTTTTTAGACCACTCGCCGCACTTCGAAAAATCGTTTCAAATAATATATCTGTCCCATCGTCATTGCGACAAGAACCAGAGCTTCAAAGAAGGACCACAATACAACGCGACTATTCGTGCTTTCATTGATACTACGATGAATTCGGTCTCGTACTTGCATGTACTCTTGTTCGTGCTTCACGCCTGTCAACGTTGTTGATAACTCACGAATCATGTCTTCCAACTTCGTGTGGTGCGCTGAAAAATATGAACAAGAATAACATTAAGTTTTATACAACACCAACATTTAAACAAGAAAATATCAATACAATACACGGTTAGTGTAAGTGACGGGGATACTGGGCTTAAGATGCACCATAGGTACGGAAGTTAAAGAATGGATTTTAAAGAAATTAAAAAACGACAAAATATCTGAGAAAGAAAGGCCTGAGTCAGAAACAAGCAGTATTGTAAATAACGAAAACTATCACATAACTATTTAATTCAATTAAGAGGACACATCCTGTGTCACTAATTGCTGGATTACGTCGCGTGACTCCTTACGGACCACTAGTAGCCGTTTGACACAACTGCCGCAGAGATTCGTTGTAGCACAACGTAATATCACAAAATAAACTGACAGAACACCTGGTCAGCATTACCAACCAATAAAGCAAAAGATATACCATAATAAATGTATTGGTTTTCTTTCAAAATTATTGTATATAATCTTTTTAGAAAAAAATTCTGTGTATACTGCCAAATAGATATTAAAACACTAGCGCAGAACTTCCTAAACGAGTACGTTTTCGCTTAAGTAGGTATTGTGAAGTACGAGACTTCCACCATTGGTTCCACCAAAGGCTATCCAACATACAATACCTAACTTGAAGACTAGAAATGTCTAATCTTTCTTCAATGTATTTTTAATATTAAATGCAAATGAGTATACAAATAAGCTACTGTAGTTATATCGCTCCCACATATTATTCCTCATTTTATTGAAGTTTCCAACTGTGGTTTTCGAGATACCGAACTCCACCGACATTAACCTTATCTATCAAATTCAGCGCAACATTTTTTTTTTCTTTTTAACGTGTATGCCATTATTATTATTATTATTCATCTTAGCTGAAAAGACAAATCAGCACCAAAAGTACATAGCCAAAATGAATAAATCTCGCTTCGCTCTTGCACAGGGAAAAGAACTTGCTCAGTACGTGACAAAATGGAGAATGGCCTTTCATAAATGAACAGGAACACAACTCGGCCAGTGGTAATTTACGGCACATTCTTTATTTCTGAAATACTTTCTACCAACATATGAGGGGAAAACAATGATAGCCCTCATTAAAAACAAAAAAAAATTAGTACAGAAATACAATGGTAACACTCATGTGAGCTGAACTGTGGAAAGAGGTCATGTTAAAAACAACAGATGGTAGCATATTGCCAATTTGTTTTATGGGAAGCCACATATGCCGGCAAGACAGCATAATTTTTTGCTAATGTAATATCTCAACTCATGCTCAATGTTGGTTACTATTGTTTTCCCCCTATGCCCTTCATATATTCACAAAGCTGCAATTATGAGTCCTCAGGGGAAATTATGCACGACGGAACGTAGAGATGTGGTTCTTCGTTTTAGAAACATCTACTGATGATGATCGTTTAGTTGGTAGCTTAAAATGACAAGAATACAAACTATTCATTCAAAGCATGCATTATATTCATACATTACCTAAAACAATCATGGAAAATGCTTTCCGACCGAACGTTTTTGTTTCACTGCGCCCCCTTTTGCACAACAGCATTAAAAACTGATTTTGCAGAAAAACAACTTTTGAAGTAACACTCCTCAAGAACAATTAACACTCATAGCTAACTTGCTTCAAAAGGTCAACATTCACAGGTGCGTAACATTGCAAACGGTAGGTTCCATAAAAATGTAACCAAGTTAAGCAGGCGGCCAAGTGGTGCACGATCACTGGTTTAACTATATATACAACAGCAACGGTCTAAATGAAAAACAGCATTGTATAAAACAGAAAATCACGTATTACAGAGATCGCTACTTTTAGGTCCCTTGATAGCAAAGCTATAGCTAAAGGAACTTTCTATTCCCGCTCATGGTCTCCGTCCGTCCTTGTCCAGAAATTAAATCTCAGGAACTACACGGTGTAGATAGAGGGGTGAATACACTAGCTCAGAGTCCCTGGAACCGTCTTCGTTGGTTGTGTTACCAGCCTATTTTCTAAAAAAAAATGTTCAAACTGTTACCAATCTGCGCCGAACTTCGCTTAAATATTATTCGACACAATATGAAAGTACTGAGAGTTGTCCCGTACCTAAGTATTGTAGTTGTCAGTGTTGCCAGCCTATTTTATAAACATTCATGCTTTGGTGGCTAAAATGCTATCAAGGGACCGGAGCCTATGCGATTGTTAGTAGAATCGCAGCTCCAACTCGTTGACCTTTTGATGCCACAGCAAAGACTGTGATATTCTACTTCCAACAATCTAACTAACATTCCAGTGACGTACCATACACCATCTTCTGGACAAATAATGCAGCCACGTTATTAATCAGCGAACCAGCTATTAAACCAGTATTTTTCTCGTGATATATTTGACGTAGGTGACCATGATATAAATCTATCTTGGTCTCTGTTACTCTTAAAATTGAATTTGTTCCGTGCAGACTTGAGAAGTAGCTATCGGCAGTTAGTGTAGGTACCATCCCGACATTCCACTGACAGGAACTCGAACCCTTAGTGAGAATGGTCAGAAGCTGCATTATCTTCCTAGTTCTGATCTGAAATCCGCAACCGTAACCACCAGATTACGGGAGCTGGCTTCGATGTCTTGAAGATGCAGTAAGTTCGTCTGTACGCATAATGTTTAAACGAAGCCATAGTTTCAAAAGTTTTAAAACCCCAACATACAAAAACTAAAAAGAACTGAATTGGAAACTATGCAATGGAGTAACAGCAATGACAACCTAAAACTAAATATACAGCTAATAAAATTCGCTATCAACAGTTCGTGGACTGATAAACTGAACCTCTCTTGAAACTACATTCTACGACCATATAACCTGCCATGAGAAAATAAAAAATAAAGACAGTCCACTACACTAAGCCGAAATCGTGTTTCGGACTACCAGATATTAGGGACTGTCTAGTCAGGACAACGGCTATCATTGCCGTTCTTCTGGTCTTTGTGACCGGAGCACGCTTCTCCTGTAAGCAGTTACACAACTGCCGTCAACGATGCTGAACCGACACCGAAAATCGTACCCGCGTCTGCTCGTACCGAAAGCAGAAGCGCTAACTATTCGGGATATCATGGCAACCTAACTTTCAGTCATATCTTTGTATTCCTTGCCTGTATGAGTACAGGCCGTCGTGTTCATGGGACCACGTCCCTCAGCGAACATTCTTTCATGGAAAAGAATATGGGCCGGTACAGATTAAGGCCTGTATTGAACCTCAGCTGCTTCTCCAATCCTTATCGCAAATTAACGACCATAACCATTAACTACGACTACGGGGCCTGAAAAAAAAAACTAACCTTCTGTATCGTCCGTAGATTCTTTTGGTGCTTCCCCAACATCCATATTAAACATTACGACTTTCGGAGTCATTGTTGACATCTTGTTGCTAAAGCAATACGTATATACACCAGGCATATGAGCAGCAAATGTGTATTTTCCACTAGTCTCCCTTTCTCCTTGATAGATGATTTTACCATCCGGGCCGACGATTTTTACATCAATATCGAGGAATCCTCCCTCGGCTATTTCAAACATCAGACCTGGAAGTAAGAGTAAGAATTGTGTGAAACTAGAAGTCAGAAGACATCGACAAACATATACACAAGCATGGTACAGTAGACATTCTTTAATCCGGTACCGATCGAGCCGCTCACGTTCTGATTGTTTCGAGCGTTTGTTTGACGTTCATGTGTATTTTTCTTGCCACACTGAGCACTTGATTACATGTACAACTTGTTTCAAATGTCATTGTACTGTATTATGTTTTTTCTTTGGTATTCCCGTTAAAACTATATTCACCCCCGGAACGTGCCGGATTAAAGAGTGTCTACTCTAACAAGAATTCAGGAATCAAACTGATAAACAATCAAAATTAAGGCATGACGATTTACCATATTTCACCATTTTTTATTTTCAAGTTCGTAATGTTTGTACAATCGGGGACAGAATAATGGACCACCTAACGAATAATTTGAAACTTTTCGAAGAGCAAATAACACTACAGACTGTAGTTAATAAAAGTTAACAATTAATTTTGTGAAAGTTTCTCTCTTTAAAACATCGAGTACAGGGACTTGTAATGGTCCATTTTCTTTGTCCTCGATTGTACAAGTCATACGAACGTTTGTAAGCTCATTCTTTCTTGGACTTAGCCCAAACAGTCAAATGAATAACGTCCTGTGGAGGCAGATTTTAATGCAGTGTCTTCTTTCCCCCAAATTATTATTAGATAGAACGCTTCCTCCGATGCCTGTCCGAAATGGTGGCTCCACATATTACTTAGGGTAGTATTGTCCCTTCGCTTATTCAAGAAATCCATAGACGATAAAATCCCAGAGATATAAAGAAGTATTAATTATTATTGCATCTTGCAGCAGAGCATATGGCAGTGTAATGGCGTTGTATTCTGAGCTGCCGGAGTAAGGTGTTACCCTGTACGAGCGGTATCTACTACCCCATTACACAATAAGGATAAAGGGATAATATAATATAAAGATTTATTTTTAAAACTGCCGTTCTTTAGGCAACTTTGGCTCAGGCCAGATGGATGGTTGGTGGAAGAAAATGGGAGGAAACGGGAGAACCCTGAGAAAACCCATGCACACAGTTTTTGTCCACCACAAACCCCACACGAATGAGCAGGGATCGAACTGACGACACTTAGCTCGAGACGAGCGCCATATCATTTAGCCACCGCGGCCCGTTCGAATATAAGTAGAGTCCAATTACCTATGATAAAGATAAGATAAAATGAAGTGTATGGGCGGTAACAGTACTATGGCTTACGCCCGTCCCGAATGTTTGTCCGACATGTTCCTTGCCACATGAAATTCAATAGTGCACCTGTAGGGTCAGCTCTACAATCGACCACTAAATTTCTAGTCAGCACTTTGTTGAGGCCAACTATCATTTACCAAAATCAGAATTGGCCTCACCTTAGCGCTGACTAGAAGTCGAGCGGTCGATTGTAGAACTGACCCTAAATAATTTTAAAGAAAACCGTTACAAAGTACACAGTCTGGAAACAGTCATTGAAAATTTCAAACCTTCACCACAACTGACGAAGTAGGAGGTCGACGAATCGGTCGTACATGTAATGAGATTATAGTTTTGAATTTATTTATTGTCTATCTTAGGCTCAGGCCGGGATAGGGTAGGGTACAAGATGTTGGAAGGTACTTAGCCAGGGCCTAGTTTGTAGGTACCATTTGCATGGTGTGACTGAAGAGTTAAAGAATTCGTCATGAACAGGTACATGTCTTACTTCGCACTGTCCTGTAGCAGTGTTTATTATGCACTCATCAAATGTTCTACCATACACTGAATCGAACAGAGTGCAGTGTACATCTCTGTTAGTGTCCAATACGGTTTAATAGTTTCATTATTCACTCTTAAACAATGACTAAAATAAATAACGAGAATCGTTGTGACTAAAGCATATTAAACGCCACTGCATTATTGGTGTATAATAAAACTATTTGCTTGATGTGCGAAGAAACAGGCCCCTGCGAGCCAAGTTACTCTGTTAAAGTGGTCTTAAGCATATCATGTTTTAATAACTAAATCATTAACATATAGTTAGTCCTTTACGTAATACATTACCCATCAATCACCTACAATGTAAGAACGAAACGAATTGTTAGTCTTATCCTGCTAATACTACAACTACCTGGAAGTGACCTGTCGAAGGATCTTATAAGCAGGTTTAAATGAATTACTTCCGGAGGTCTTTCGCTTGCTACACGAAAACAGAAAGGGAAGAAAGACTGATTCAAACCCGGATAATTAGCACAGGAGCTAAAGCAACGAATTGCAGAACTGACAGCGCTACACACACCCTCATAAACAAGTTTAAGACTACCTTAACAGGTTAACTAAAGATTACTTCCCTTGTATTTCACAACAGTAAGCAAAAATTATAACTAGATTTGTTCCAGTTAATTACATCTTTTAACCACCAGTTGCGTTTTCCAATTTTATTGTCAGTGTTGCCAGTGCTTTTCACTAAACTGGAACATACATTCAGTTTTTCGGGTAGATGTCCGCGTAATTTTTTCGTATATTCCACATACGTTATTATTATATCCTATTCTTCTTACATGCATTCATGGTGTCTACTCATTTTGTGACTTGAAATTCCCTGAGTTTTCCACAATATTTTTTTTTTTCCCAAATTCCCTGAGTTCTTAGTATAGTGGAACATGTAAATAATACATTTTTTTTTTAATCCCACCTCCCCCAGTCCAAGCACCTTGTACATTATTGGCATTTCACAAGTAAAAAAAAAAAGAAAGAATTTCTTTAAAATAGAACATTTTAAAACATTAAAAAAATCCGGCAGCAGTGGGAATCGAACTCCAATTCAAATATCGTGATATCAAAGGTTTGAAGTGGGATGAAAATTCTTTACACGAGTAATAAGTATTACAGGTAAAACTAAAAGAATACCTAAATACCTCTAGCCTACATTGGCAACAGCCATTCTTCGTAAACAGCATTTATCTTAAATACAGTGTTCTAGGCATCTCTCATTATTATAGTAATTTCACTAACTCTATGACTTATGGAACTCGCAAGTTCATCGCCGCAGTAACAAGCGATCCCCACTGAATTCTATCCTGGGCAATATCAAGCCAGTTTTCATCACAAAAACCTACTTCTCGAAGATCTCTTCTATTATTGTCCACCCAACAACAACGTCTCGGTCTTCCCAATGGCCTCCCAACCAGGATAGAAAATAATCTTAGCTTTTCCCCCATCCGAGCTACATATAGCCTGCCCACCTTAGTCGTCGCGATTTCATTATTTTTACATCTACTGAATCGTACAGTCCGTGGAGTTCTTCATTATGCAGTCTCCTCCATTCTCCAGTCATCTCGTCCCCTATATCCTTTTCGAACACGTAATTTATGTTCATCTGCTGGGTCGTACTCCAACTTTCGCAACCGTACTGCCGGCAGAATAACCGTTCTGTATATTTTCAATTTCAATTTCCTTGTCGCGAGGTTAGAAGTTTCTGGGCTGAATAGAAACATGCTTTGCCCGATACTAAACGGCTTTTTATTTCTTCCGTGACCTAATTTTCGCTTTTACGTATGCTCCCAAGTACTTAAATTTGTTTACTTTCTCCATGACCTCATCCCTAATTCTTATGTTGTTTTTTTTCCTCCATTCCCTGTGTTTCAGCGTCTTATCATGTATTTTGTTTTATCTATGTTTACCTGTAGACCTATCTCATAGCACGCTTCTACTAAGATAAAGATAAAAGATAAAATGAATTGTATGGGCGGTAACAGCACTATGGCTTACGCCCGTCCCGATACGGGGGAAGCCCCTTATCTTTGTCACGTCTAAAAATAGCTGTTAACTAAAATCATAAAAGCATATAAAAGATGAAGATGTAAGCTCTTCAGAAAAATAAAATCTTAGTAAAAACTAAAGATGTAGATGGTCTTTAGCATAAAAGGTAAAAACGTGAAGGCTGTAAATAGGCCTTCACAAAAATAAAATAATACTACATAAAACATAACAGCTATGTGACATAATCATCTCAGAGAGACGGAGATAACCCTGTCTC